>JAVFBZ010137628.1:0-22289 GCA_032466195.1 Katharina tunicata
AGGTTATCCAGAACAACTCGAGATTCAGGTCTATCTAGAAACTTGTCTCTGAGAATTTATCTAGAGCATGAGATTATGTATCGGCTTTAATTAGTCGCTATCCCTGTACCAGTGTAATTACTCTTTATAAAAATATTTATATTTAAATACATATATTCAAGGGTACAATGTCCCAAAAATGCCGGCCTCTGGCTAAGGGCTGTATTTTTCGAGCAAATATTGCATGCTGTCACACTTCGCACTGGGGCTTTATTATCTTTCCAACAGAGCTAACACAAGTGACTTCACATTTGTTGATGGTTTTTACTGTCACTTTGTAATTTTATAATACACCGCCGCCATACAACGGCATAGCCTCGAACATGGCGTTTGCGCTGAACCTATTAAATATATAATGTTATAACTTCTATATATATTGTACTTAGCTCAAAACAATATTAGCCAAGAAACCAGATGTTGACATGCATTACAGACAGTAAAACGTAACCTATTATTATGTATTCTCTCAAAATATTCATTTATTTGATTTGTATTTAACGTCTTATTAATGGGTATTTCACTTATGGTGGTGGAAAACCGGGGAAAAAACCCCGTAGAAACCAACCTCAGCCAACAGAAAACGTCTATTTATTATATGTGTACGGTCGACAGGGCGATTCGAACCCAGACCAAGTACTTCGAAGAAAACCAACACACAGAACAAAGCGTGGCGTCCGTCCCGCAAATACTCTGTCTGTAGAGCCAATTAGTTAAAGTCATTTAAGCCTTCTTGCATGCATCGAACTAAAAATGAAATATCGTCTTTAATGGACTCCTAGTTTTGTTGACCACAGCGTCCATTTGATATCTTGGGGCAACATCATGCCACAGACACCGGTGTCCTATTTAAACCAATACCTTAGTATAAACGCCTCTATCTGCTAAGGCTCTAAATTGCTTCAGATAATTTACCTTCAATTCCTGTGAAGGTTGCGCCGTGGCTAAGTTGGTACACAATGTTGGACTACGGAGTCCCCTTCACTGTACCCGGTATAGGTTCGAAAGCCCTTATGTGAATATAAGACTTTTCCGGTGGCTACAGAGATGGCGTTTTTTTCAAGAGGTCTTCTCTCCGGTTTCCAACCATACACCACCAACACAAGGTCAACATATAAAGGAAATATCATTGAGTACGACGTAAAATAACAATCAAATAAATAAGTCAATCATTTAATTCTAATTAGTGTGTGTTGTATGAGGTTTCTTCCCCGTTTCAGCCATTCAACGGCAACGCACAGTCGTCATGTAAATGAAATACCCTTGAGAACAACGTCAAACACCAATCAAATAAATAAGTAATTCATTCAATTCTAATTAATCCTTCGCCCAATCTCACATTTTATTCTCTTAATTGTGTGGTACGGTAACTTTTTAGGAAATTCGTCCCTCCCCAGTGTATTTTGCTGGTGTCATTACGGTAAGTTTTTACAAACTTTGACGTGGTTTCCTTCAACATAAATACAATTTATAATGTTTGATCAATGTCTTGTATGATGCCAGTCGCTTCATTAAGAATACACATCACGATCACGTCTGATTAAAGTTTTCCACAGAAGGAAGCAATTCGATAAGGGAGTGATTTTTTTTACGAGGTTTCTTCCCGGTTTTCCACCTGTATTCACCGACAACGCACAGTCTTCATATAAGTGAAACACTATTGAATACGAAGTTAAACACCAACCAAAGAAAGAAATAAGCTTATTAAAGCCACTAAAATAAGAATGGACAAGCTTGAAAATCTACAATTTAACGCAAAACACGAAGTTATCGGCCTCGTTAACCCCCAGGAAGACGTTAAGATTGGTAACAGTATTGATATTGATCGAAAATAAAATAGCTATTCGAAATTATTTGAGTCCATTTCCTCTCTCTCGGAAAGAGGATGATTAATACTTACTACAGGTATATCCGGAAAATCATACAGCGAACAACGTTCTTGTTCCCTCGATCAAAGCATCATTCTCTCGGTCTATTAATGTTTATATACACGCAAATCAAAAATATGCCTTTTCTTTGTTCTCTCGATATCAATAATGTTGCAGAATCTAAGTGCCGTCACCGAAATTTATTTGTCCGATTAGTGGTTTGTGCAATTATGTAGTTTCACAGTTGTCCATCGCTTAATGTATTCTGTTGTTATAATTTTTTTATCATTCTTTACGCACGAAATTAAATATATCCTGCATGGAATAGATATGATAAATGGGTGGAATGATGTCAATTCCTTCTTTATTAATGCATATCACGATCATTTCTGACTAGTTTTTCCAATCAAGGACATTCAATTACCCGGGCATAGGAAGTTGTAGAGTGGTTGTGTCGTGAGGTTGTGCTTGCAAAAGTCGATACTTTTCGAGACATTGCGATAATCTGCTGAAAATTTTACAAACCTTTATCGATGAGTCCTTCCTCTTCTCCTTTTTCTACTTATTTTAATTCATCTTCTCGACTTTTATATGTCTCTAAAAGTAGATATATGAAAGGACAAGCAGGATACGATTCAATTTGAATGATGTACTTTTATAATGAATACAAAACTATTCTAATTACTTTCTTAAGTAAGACTTGTATGATCTATTCAAATTCCAGTACTGGTAAATAACTCGTTTTTTGAACTCCTGGAACATTTTCAGCGCAACGTCTCGACGTATGTTAAGATTTGTAATCATCGCTAGAAAACGGTCTTAGCATTTAGACCGAAACGCTGATAATACACCAGCAATTGTTTATCCACAATATCTTGTGTTGTTTTAAGTGTCTCTACTTATATATTCCTTTAGAAGGCAACGATTAGAATACTTGTCAGAAACTGGTTAAATGTCAGGACTAATTGAGTTCTACGCAACATGGACCAATGACTCTTTAGAAAAGAAAGTTTTAAGAGGTAAAGTATACACCTTTTCGCCTTCCATATTTTCCACTAGATGCTTAATTCTGTCCGCGACTCCTTCTCCAGATCAGAATTCCCATTAATTATGCCAGAACTTAAGCTATTCATTTTACAGTCCAAACGCATCAATCCAAAATCTTGATCGGAAATCACATTTTTAGTCCATGTAATATGGAACATTTCGTCTTTCATAGCTCCCATGTAAATATCTTCAGTTTGCCGCCGATTTCTAAATTCTTCACCAATAAACAGGAGTAATCACCTTTTTCAAGTCTCAAGTTCTATGACGTAAGCAATTTTTGTATAACACGCTCTGGGCTGTTTCACAAAAGACTTAAGACGTTTCGAACGCGCAATTGTCGTGACGACACAATGTTTTCAACTCTGGGCGTAATAGTAACTGCGTGTGCGTAAATTTGCTTAGGCTTTGTGAAACTGTATTGTTCTATCCCCAAAACTTGACAACGGACAAATATTTACTTGCAACAACTCCTTACCCCAAAGAACACGAAACCAATAAAAACAGTTGCGAAATTTCGATGTAAATACTAACATGCTCTAGATAAGGCTTTTCTCTCACTTTATTTACTTGTATTGTGTGGTGGCATATTTATTGTAATAAGCCTGTTAACCTTTTTAGTGGACGCCTCTTGCAAGGAGATTGCCCAGATCGTCCCTCAAATGCTATGTCTGTATAACCACTTGTGAGTTGTGGCTACACGTAGACCACTGAAAAGAACTGATGTGCTTTTGATACATACATTTACAGTGTGTAACTAGCTACATGCACATATATTAAAAAAAACAGACTTACCTGTGAGCCATCCAGGCTGGTGCGGTTTTGACGTTGCTAGAACTAAATTATGTATGTTACATATATTTAATTGAGATTCTGTTTCCGTTAGTAAGGAGCTAACAATACCATATAAAGTATGAATTAATGTAATATATCATTTATAATTCTGGTTTCAGTAGACAGATTAATTGCAGCAACAGAAATACACATGAGTACATTATTCAACACCAAGCAAATAAATGAACATTGTAAGCGTCATCATTTGCAGTAGAAACAAAGGGAAATAGCCCTGGAACAAACATCAATTGTACAATGATAAAAATTCCGTCTTTCATAAACTGTGCTTTTAAAAGCAGATTATTTCCCTTGGCATGGTATTCTGGTCCTTGTAGAAGAATATATTTATATGACATGGTACATGATGATGAGAACAGTATTTCTCGAAAGCTGTGTGTTGTATTTTCGTTTTTTGGATAACACTCTCTGATACTGAACAGATTCTAGTTCACAAAATTGTGCACGCTGAGACCCTTGCGGGATTCGAACCCTCAGAGTCGCCAGCAGTAAATGTCGGCCACTTGAACCTCTCAGTTATCCGAGCTTCTACTACTAAAATATTTTTCAGTATCAGAAAGTGTTATCCAAAAAAACAAAAAAAAAACTGTTAATGGTCACTTTCCAAACGACACAAACAATATTTCACCGCTTGTAGGTGTATGTAGTTATGCTCGAAGTAGTATACTCCGTGGTATTCATAGTCAGTTTTTATTTAAACCGCTCGATACAAGCAATTATTAGTTTAGAGTTAATCGGTACCATTATATCATTTACTCTAAGATTTTCCAGTAAATGCATTTAGCTTCCAAAGGATTTGTACCACAGCTGTTTGTAAGTAAAATACTGTTAAAATAATGTGGAAAAAATAAAACTCTGGAATTATAGATAACACGATAACATTTGAACCAATAGGGAAGCGATACGCTTATCTTTTGATATTTTACTAGGGCATAAGGAAAAATTTTCGGTGTCTGCGAAGTGGCGAAATGGTGTTTTCGATGTTTCGACCCGGTTTTCTCACCATATGTCTGTAACACAAAATGGTCAAATAAGTTAGAAATAAGCCTTTAGTACGGAGCTAAGCACCAATCAAATAAATTCACTTAGAGTAAGATGCCGTTCATTTATATCCGGTACAATAACACAGTTAACCTAACGCCATCGACACGTGCCTCTACCAATTGCTGACCCATTTTTTATGCAATTTTTTATCTGTTCCGAAAACAGATATTGGCTCTCTGTTGAACGAAATATATATCTAATTTTTCCGACAAAACAGTACATTTTCCTTTATTTCATTGACACAATATTCCTTTCAAAGATGTTCTTCACCACACATGGTCGTGGTTTAACATTTTTGGGAAATCTTAACACACATCAATCCAACCTTGATTAAATGTCACAATCTTAAACATTTAAACAAACAAACAAATAAGCAAACAATATCACGCTTCTACATGGATGTCTTGTAATATACAATGTCACGGATAACTTCAGTATGCTTCTTAGGATCAAACATTAATTATGCAAGAAGACGGCCTGCCGCCACCAATCATAAGATCTGTTTGTGCAACGTTTCTTTTCTCCTGTGGCCAGGTTAAGGTACCAGCATAAGTAGGACATTTCTCTTGACAATCACCTGTTAACATTTGGCACTGTCCAGAAAATGCATTGAACTATCGAAACTTTGTAACACATGTATGTTTGTATGGGATATATCGTTCAATTGGATTTGAAATGTATTGCAAAAAAGAAAGAAAATTCCTTCAGTACTATATTATGGTAATTTATATTTATATGGCAATATTTAAATGAATTAAAGAAACTGATAGCTAGCTCTTCCTATACTTATCTACGTGTATCGGAACTCCGGATAACGGTAGTTTATTCTTACATTCATGCCTTACACACATTACATTCAATAGACGAACATCATCTTTCCAATGGAGTTCAGTGACGTGGTTGTGATACTGTCGCTTTAAACTGTATAAATATATAGCGGTCATAAAAGTGAAATACCCCTGAGCGGCATTAAACACCAGTCAATCAATATTTTGGTATTTTGTAGTAGTTTTTACTATAAGAATTTTCCTGAAGATCTAATGAATTGTGGAAAAGTTTGTGACTCCGTAATAAAATTTTAATTCGAATATAAAATAGACCAATAAAGCTACTTAAAACCCCTTGAATGACTGTATAGTATAGTATATATATGTAAAACGGATACTTTTAACTTTCATGGTTTATAGGCCTCAGCTTTAAACATGTGGCTACCATTCAAGGGAAGATTTCCGTTGGATACCGAGATCGCGTGTGTTTTTTTTTTATGTTTCTTCCCGGTTGTCGACCATGGTTTAAACAATATTTTATTGACGTAAAAGGCGGGTGGTTGGATGAGAACATCATGTGCCTTTGTGCTCTTGGAGCTAAGGGGCACAGGATGCCGATTTGTTGTGGTGTCTTGTTTTTTTTTTATTGTTATGTAAATGTTTTGTCCTGTCTAACATGTTGCTAGAATCGTTTAATGTGGTTTCCTTCACCGATTGGGCTGCATGCCGTCATGTAAGTGAAATAACCTTGAGATAGGCGTATAACCCCAGATAAACAAACATTAGTGTCGTAAAGGATTGGCGAACAGATTAAAAGGCTACGTAAACATGTCTTCCGGTATGGTGTTATACACCGGCAACGCAAAGTAAAATTCCCTTATGTACAACGTTAAACACCAATCAATAAACACATAAATACACATGATAATAATATCGATATATATTTTTTTTTTCAATATATTTGTACAAATATAATTGCTTGCTTCCATGGGATTCGAACTGGGGCCTCTGGCAAGCAGAGCCAGCGATCTTGAGCAACAGAGGCTCACGGTAGAACGACCGAATTTTTATCCAACTAAAGCTGCGAATATTTCTGCACGGTGTGATTAAATTTGAAAGCAAATTTGCACATTATATTTGTTCTTAATAATCGTATAACGTAAGGCTTTTTAGAAATGTTATTCAACCAGGAAAAAAGGAAATTGTATTGATATTAACAGTCATGCTGATAAAATCATGTTAGAATGTATTTGAGACCTTGTGATTTGTTGGAACGTTTCCCTAGCAAAGTGTTATTGGTTTGTATGTGTCCGGACTTTTAACTTACTCTTTTCACTAATAGCATGAAGCGATTGTTGGATTTATTGAGATATTGTGATAGTTATGGGTTATGCGTAGGCGTTTGTTATTAACTTGGAATTATATTAATGTGTGAGGTAGTATTTGAGTTGCAGTCACTAGTATGTGTATGTGTACTAAATATATTATCATGTTATTCAAAATAGTAATGACTGCACAAATATTGTTGTGGGCTATTAGCTGTTGGCCATGAATCTCAATAGGCCATAAACCATAAACTATCCTGAGATATCCATAAGTTGAATGTGCGGTAATACTATTGTATGATGTCTTGTTTGTTTGTTTGTTTGTTTGTTTTCGTTGGCGCATACAACCTCACGGGGCCATTCGCGCCATAGCTTTATGTTAATCATAATCTGGACTTAATTATCTCACAAACGTAATATCCGAGGGGCTCTATTGTTTGTTTTTTTTTGTTCTGAAAAATATATCTTGCAATAGAAGCATAAATTTTGCCCCTATTCTTATCTGGGTTTAACATTCTCCCCAGTGAGTGCCGAGTCACACCCAAGTGACGTAGACGTGTGTAGGAGCTACAAAACAATCAGTAGTGTTCTGTTGTGTCAGGATCCAGACAGTTTTCACAATTCCCATCAGGGTGAAGGTTAAATCGTGACAAATATGTGTTCACGGGGAAATGGCAGGACAGAAGACGATATATCAGCACTTCTGGCTCTCTGGTAGATAAACTGAAATAAGGAAAACCTACAGATGGATTTATGTTAAAGAAAAATCTACCTTTATCCGAAATATCCCATTGATGTTGCCACAGCTCTTTAAATTGGTTTGTAATAGAGGAAAAAGCCTCAGATTCATTTAAACCTAAATGTATGTCTATGTTAATAGACTGCAGTGACATTTTTGCTTGTAGTCAGCCATTTCATTACCATAAATGCCACAATGCCCAGTCTCGTGGTATAAATACCACCGTGTGACAGTTACAATGATGGTATTAACTTAAGTACTGTGATAAAAAAGGCCCTACCTTTTTATGGCTAAGGGCAGTATGGTTCCAGATTATATTCAAGCTGTCATGGATGGACATTGTCTTACCAATAGCAAAACACTAAAGTCACTACACATTTTTTGTAGTGTTTAGAGTCGCTGTCTACTGTAGGAATACTAGTGATATACTCTTGAGCACGGCGTTGAACACCAACCAATCAATCAATCATTCCTTTTTATGATCCTCTTGTTCATGTACTTGTCAATATTTTGTGTTTGTCTACAGTGCATATGTACAAAACTAAATTCATTATAGTCTTGGCGCTCACACTTCTCGGGAATGGAGACGCTAATAAATGAATAAATCTAACAAACAATCCCCAAAAGATGTTACCTTGAAAATTGTAAAACGTTATTATGTTCACAGTTTCTATATTAAGCAGGATCCGTCGCCGATTTTTGAATGCATTTTGTAATGATGTCCTGATTTTGAAACACATCGTTCCATAAGCTTGAATACAAAGGACTGCCGTATTTTGCAGTACTTATGACCAACCAATTATTACTCTAAATGGCCGGTATTACGCTGTCAAGCTGTTTAACACCAATCACCTGAATTTGTATATTTTACTGTTACGACTAACGATGTAGCACATACACGTAACAGTCAACAGTTATACAATAAATGGACCTGAGACGGACTCACTGATGGTACAGGAGGCATTTTAAAACCTCAGAAAAATCGCTATAAAGTCTGCATGGCAATAGTCTATTTCATCTCTCTCTGTTACGTATTTTGATTAGTATTCTGTCTTAAACAATACACCTATAAGTTGTTCGTATGATTGTACTAACGCTCCATGTTTAAAATATTCTGCGCAATGTTTCTTCATTACTTCGCCTCCAGCTTACAACAATTCATAAATAGAGTAGCCTATGTTTAGAACCTATACAACAAATTATATGAATGTTACAAATTGTATGGATATAGATTTTAATGTATAAGTTATATATTAGTGCTGCCCTTGTACGGCCATGATGAAAAGTGTATTGTCGTTTAAGAAATTATTTAACCTTAAGCAAGTATTGATGAATTTTGGCCAAACATATTCAGCACTTACCTTGTCAGTTGGCCAAGAATATTCAGCACTTACCTTTTCAGTTGGCCAAGCATATTCAGCACTTACCTTGTCAGTTGGCCAAGCGTATTCAGCACTTACCTTGCCAGTTGGCCAAGCATATTTAGCACTTACCTTGTCAGTTGGCCAAGCATATTCAGCACTTACCTTGCCAGTTGGCCAAGCATATTCAGCACTTACCTTGTCAGTTGGCCAAGCATATTCAGCACTTACCTTGTCAGTTGGCCAATCATATTCAGCACTTACCTTGTCAGTTGGCCAAGCATATTCAGCACTTACCTTGCCAGTGGGCCAAGAATATTCAGCACTTACCTTGTCAGTTGGCCAAGCATATTCAACACTTACCTTGTCAGTTGTACAGCGGTAAGACCTGGCACGTTCAACCAGAGTGACAACTATTTCCAATCAGTTAAAGTTAATTCATATATTCTTATTATTTTTGTTTACCGCCACCGGGATTCGAAATCGGGTCTCTGACCAACAGGACTAGGGCTCTAACCGATTTGTTGTAAAAAGTTAGCAGCACAAGATTTCCCAATGTTTCAGTAACGGCAAAAGATTATGTTTATTGTAGGTAAGTATTCCATGCATTTTTAGAAGGTGTATCATGACTTTACCAAAAAATATATATGGATTCGGGCGATTTATTTTGGATAAGTTTTAATAAAGCGTTCATGTGCTGTTAAATCGTTCTGCCTTATATCCTTTTCTGGGGAAAAATTCTGAAACATTTTTGTGTTCACCATTGGTGCCTAAATCACTCGCCAATTCCCACATGGCCGTTCTCACGCCCTTCTGACGATCATTCGATTACGTCAATTAAACAGCATGTTTAGAAAGCATATTTTTTGTCTGTACAATGTAAACCTTTTCAACTTCTGGACGTCGAGAGTTTATTTTTTCTCTTGATTAAGGAACACGTGAACTTATCAGATATCAAGATTAAACTGTTCTATACTTCCGTCAGCCTATCCACCTACATGTATCCAGCACGTGGCGGCCAACAATTATCAAATATACGATGATATATTATAACACTATTTATGATATAATATATATGGATTCGGGCGATTTATTTTGGATAAGTTTTAATAAAGCGTCCATGTGCTGTTAAATCGTTCTGCCTTATATCCTTTTCTGGGGAAAAATTCTGAAACATGTTTGTGTTCACCATTGGTGTCTAAATCACTCGCCAATTCCCACATGGCCGTTCTCACGCCCTTCAGACGATCATTCGATTACGTCAATTAAACAGCATGTTTAGAAAGCATATTTTTTGTCTGTACAATGTAAACCTATTCAACTTCTGGACGTCGAGAGTTTTCTCTTGATTAAGGAACACGTGAACTTATCAGATATCAAGATTAAACTGTTTTATACTTCCGTCAGCCTATCCACCTACATGTATCCAGCACGTGGCGGCCAACAATTATCAAATATACGATGATATATTATAACACTATTTATGAAGTAGTATGTATTAAGATAGTTTTCCTGGAAATTCATTCTACCTTCAATTCTATTACTGCCGTTTTATAAGCAAAAATCACGTTAACGGATTGGAACCGAGGAAAATAGCCTTAAGTATGGCGTAAACCCCCAATCAGCAAACGAACAAGTATCAATTGATACCATGGAGGCCGAACCAGATTGTCATGCGATTAATACGACAAAACGTATTACTAATAATGTTAACTGATTCGGGTGGGAATAAACCTTTCAACATATTCACCAATACAATGTGGTCCGAAAAACACATTTCTCATCAGTCTAGTATGGATGTGTTTGGGGTTATATTTTCTAATATAATACTGCAAAAAGATTATCTGCTGGCAGCGATTTTTCTACTATTTATCAACATTACCATGTATTTAATTAAACTATTACTTCGTCTCTCAAAACAGTACTGTTTGAAAATCCAAAATTGTTTATAAGCAAAAACATATTTCTGGTCACGGTTTTATTAGCATTTTGGTTTGTAACGTGTTACTATTCTATTGCTCCTCGAAAATCCTAAATTCCCACAAGAAATTCCAGCTGTTTGCTCCTGTATACTGTCCTGAGTCAGCACGAGTATTGTCCTCTTAGTTGTTTGATTCTCCACTGTACTGGATCATGATAGCACTCCCATGGAGAACGACCATCAAATATGCACTGAGTTCACCTCAGGCAATTACTTATACCATTTCCCTTATGGTTTAACTTGTATCCATGCATTATATTAATTCAATCTCCTATTTATGTCACGTCAATTGTAAGCAAAGTGAGGGTTTTCCAGGAACTGAATTTAACTATTGAAACTGCAACGTTCTTTTACTGGCATTGGCTGCATCGTGTTTCAGCTAGTTAAGCGTTGGACAGTTGGGTTCCTTCTCTGTATATTGGTTCGAATTGCCCTGTCGAGGTATGAAATGTAAGTTTTCCCGTGGCTGCAGAGATCGCGGTGTTTTCTTTTTAGGAGGTTTCTTTTCTGTTTTTCGCCATATACATTTAGCGTCACAAAATCCTTATATACCTTTAACACGACGTAAAACACCAATCAAATGAATAAATGTACAGGTATTCTGTTACAGGTAAAAATCTATACCTCGATTTCTTCAGCCAACGGAAAGAAGCTTAACAATTCGACAGTTAACAGATGGTGTGTTTTTTACGAAGTTTCTTAAAGGGTTTTCGATATACGCCATCAACACAAAATCCTTATATACCTTTGAACACGACGTTAAGAACCAATCAAATAAATAAATATACTATTATAATGTTGCGGGTAATAATCCATCCTTCGGTCTCTTCAGCCACCGGAAACTCCGAAGTATACCGAAATATACCGAAGGTCCACAAGTGCAGTCGACCCCATTTTACGTGTTAAGACATTTAACAGTTCGACGCGCAACCCAAGCAAACTAATCAGTACAACATTCATTAGAACAATGCTTGTACGTGTTATAGCGATGGTTTAACATTCGATAATCACGCTGTAGTTTGTGTTAAAGCATTTACAAGTTTGAAGGAACCTCCAAAGACTCATTATTTCTGTATACTTCTTTGACAAGATATGCTATACTTAGAGAAAACACAAATAAAAACAACACAATTAAATTGTATATACATGGAAAAGAAAACATTGATTACCTTAAACAAAAATATCACAGCCAATCCAAGTAAAGCGTGACATGCGTATCCTTCATTGTTTGAATACATACAATTCTTTGGAAGCATATTAACCTGAAATATAAAAATATCACAATGACCTGAACGATTAGATTCTTCCTCATGCCTTGAAGCTGTCAAACTGTTCTGTGGCTCCATCGGATTTTGAAGATTAAACCACGTCAATAATTGTATCTAGAACACTAATACATTTATTTATTTGTCTTCCATTGAGAAGTGTTAAGGGCGTATATTGTCGGGTTTTCTCGTTCCTTTTAGATTACGCAATACTCTTTTCGGTGTTATATTTTGTTAGCACATGCCTTATAATTAGCCGGGAGCTCTGGAAATGTTATACTGTAACAGGACCATGTCTATGCATCATTTATGTATTGATTTGGTTGGTGTTTAACGTCTTGAAGGTTGTTTATCTTATAAAAGACTTTGAGTTGCGGGTGTATGGTGGGAAAACCGGGAAGAAACATCGTTTTAAGTTAAAAAAATATCCGCGATCTCCGCATCCACCAGAAAACTTCCCTTTTATACCGACGGTCGATGTTGTTTAACGTCAGAACGACATATGCAACCTGCAACTATAAACTTATATAACCTCACACCTTGTCGAGGTCACATCGCCTACAGTTGTAAAACTACTTTTCTTGGTCCAGTGTTTATGATCACATTGTTGATGTGTTCATTTGTATCGCAACCTAATGAACGAATAAAGATGTAAAGAAGAATATTTGAATTGAACGACAAGCCTTCATGCAATTAGACGGTTTTGGAGCAAAAACACCAAACTTCGGGTAGCACCTATTGAGAACAGGGTTTTTTTTTCAGAAGCTAGAAAAAAAACTCCACGTATAAGGGTATTGCCAATAAGTAATTGGTATATGTAAAGTTTGTCTTATTTCAAGACTGTATTACAATGCAAACGAATACTATATGAGCGTTCTAGAAGCCTATCAATTTTCAGGTCGGAATAAACCCAAAACTCAGTTTGTTTGACTTCTTGCGATGAGTTATATATTATTGTACTTACTCCACACTCAGCATTAACCATGTGAACACACAAGGGTTAACACGCTGTCAGTATTCAGGTTTCCGGTATCGATCCGAATGTACAAAAAACCTTCCTGTGACACACCTTGCTGTCAAAATAACGAAGTTTCAATCAAGTCGCTTTGGAACTTGGACACAATATAATAATTTTCACAGGGTGCGATATTTTATTCAGTGCCTATGATATCGATTGCGTGCATAATGTTCCAATTTCAAACTCAATTGCATAATCCGCTCATCTTAATGAATATCGAGTTTCCTACAATTACAGTTTTCCTCGATTTATGTGCAGGTATTTGGACCAATGAGAGAAACAGATAAGGAGACTCGAGAGAAAAGAAAGTAGATCACGTCTGTGTTATATAACAAGGGGATCGTTACGGTGCGGATAATTACCAATACTGTTAATATATCCAGGTGTTATTATATCATCAATATATCCTGATTTAATAGCGCAGTTCTCATTATTGTGACGAAGACCTTTTCTCCTTTGATAATTTGCTGTCATAATGACTAAAACATGTTTTCCTCCCAGCTCCTTGCCGAGTGTTTAAGCAATTCCCGTCTGACCATACCGTCTTTTATCCCCTTATAATGTTGTCGCTTCTAATTTGTAATTAGTCAGTGACCGTTTTATGCTGTGGTCCAAGGATCAGAGTTGGTACTGAGAAGGGGAAATGATATAGACAGGCTCCTGTACAAACTTTAATTGCGAGAAGGAATCACGCGCCGCGCACACTGTTTCCTTGTGAATCTGTTTATCAATAACCATAATTTAAAAATTCTTAAACTGATCTGATATTATTTTATGAAGCTATATTTCCATTATAAATTGTAGAAGATTTACGAATAATAATTGACTATACAATTACTGCTGAAATATTCCCTAAACTAACATTAAATGCTAACAGCAAAATTGGTTTCTTTGGTATGGCCTTGAATCCCACTGTCGACTTCAGGTAAATAAGATTCCCGATGGCTGTGGAGATCGCGGATGGCTTTTTACTAGGTTTCTTTCCTCTAGTCCACCATACACCGCCAACATAAAGTTGTAACATAAGTGAAATAGAATTGAATACGACGCAAGACACCATTCAAATAAATAGATATTTAGTTAAAAAAAATTATTTAGAGATTATCAAAGCCCAAATCAGGCCCAGTTACATGTGGCTACTCGTGGGTTATTGTTTTCGCTGTTTCTTATTATATTCTAACCCAAACAGTTTTTGGGCAAATGTTATGACCGATGATCCGCGGTTTGCCATGGAACTTTATGTAAATGTTTAAGGGAAATGAACTGGCGCAGTGGGTTTTTTTTATACCAAAAGCCGTTACGGCCACTCGGTCGCCTGTATGTGAAACCGTTTTCGTTTCCTGTTTAAGTTTATGATTAACTAGTCCAACTAGTTCCGATTGCATTTGACTGGATTCGATGATATGACACGGTAAACAAATTGCACTCAATTTCCAGACTAGTCCTGTCTCGTTGAAGCCACTTGAATAGTGTGACATTAACAACTGTGTCATTGTTATAGCTTTAAAATAAGAGAAATTCCTCCTTGTCTTGATTTGCTTGGTGATTTTATATCAGAATAACATGACAGATAAAACAGTGTATGTTAAAGAATATTTGAATTGAACGGCAAACACACAGGTTAAAATGCGTTTTTCTTTTTGACTGTTAGTGGTAGGAATTGTAAATTGCTTATACACCAATACGTCCAGCAACAGGCCTGGATAACATATTTTTGTCATAGATTTATCATGAAAACAGCGTGAGAGACTGAATGTTTATATCAATGAAAGTCAAAATATACAAAAGATTGAAAAGATATATAACCAAATGTCAAAAATATTGTAAAACAATCAAAATGCACGAGCATTCTTAAAACTGGAAAATTCCCGCTAAGGAACATCGCAAAACCAGTTCGGTTGACTTCCTTTAATGAGTAGTTTACTATTATATTTTATTTCTCTCATTTTGCACTTAGCATAAGAAGCAAGAATACAGAAGAGTTAACCCGTTGTCAGTACTCAGGTATAACGGGATCGATAATGATCTCATGCAACATACAAGTCCCATAGACCTTCATGTAAATATGGGTGTTTCAAACAAGCCCCAAAGCCCCGTTTTCTAACTGACTATCATTTAATCTTGTCGATGGTTTCAACTAAAATATATATGAGCCTGTCTCCTTTGACGTACCAGACAGGTCGTTATATTAGTGAAAACATCTCGGGTTTTAATTGCAATCGAAGAATGTCGTACTGGAAAATTCCAACCAATTATGAAATTGATAAGTACAGACTACAATATCTTTCTCAATATATACGATATCGGTTGCGAACATCCCGTTCTAATTTCAAACTCAATTGCATAATCCGCTCATCTTAATGAATATCGAGTTTCCTGCGATTGCAGTCCTTATCAATTTAGGTTAGGGTTTTTGGACCATTGAGAGAAATAGATAAAGAGACTCCAGAGAAAAGAATGTAGATCAAGCCAGTGTTATATAACAATGGGATCGTTACGATGCGGATAATTACCAATAATGTTAATATATTCAGGTGTGATTAAATCTCAAACCACGTCGATCAATGGATCCTGATTAGTAAACACATTTCTCGTCTTCGAAATACGGACCTTTTCACCTATCATACTTTCCTGTGCTAATGACAAAAAAGTATATTCATCCCAGCTGTTTGCTGAGTGTTTATCCAATTCCCATCTGACCATGATTACGCCGTCTGACTTTATCTCCTGTATAATTTTATTGCTTATATATTGTAATTAGTAAGTAAGAGTTTTTATGTTGTGGTCGAAGGACGAGTTTCTGTACTGTCATGGGAAAATGATATAGTCAGCCTGCAGGGCAAACTTCAAACGCCCGCCGACCTCACGTGTCAACCACAAGGTGTTCTTTCGAACTTGTTGCCATTCCTCCGTTGTAATCTTGTCAAGGTGTTTCGAAATGATCTCTTTGTATATTATACAGCTATGTTTCCTTCCTTGGATGTACTTTTTTTCATATCAGTACTGAACCAGAGAGATTGAACTATGGAACAGGAATTAAGCACACGCAAGATATAGCTATTTCATCGCCGCCATCTTTGCGTCGTATCAAACCAACCATTCGTGACTAGCCATCCCACCCCCTCCTCCAGATCAAGAACAGTAGCAACTAGAGAGTTAGTTCCTGGTCACAAAACAGCTTCAGAAACATGTTCAAGATTTAATAATCAGGAATGCTTTGAGCAAATACTGTCGGTGAGCCTCATCACTACGACAGTAGTTTCATTGTTGGTACAATACAAGACCAGTCACACTTGCTCAATGTACTATTCCACATACCGTAGTGTTTCTGTAGATTCATACATTTTGTCTATATTTAAAAATATATACGTAACACTGCGTCAGCTTAAATGCCAAAATATATAAACATATTTTCATACTTTTTCATCCGCGTAAATAGTTAAGCGCATTTGATTTCGACATTCATTTAGATGAATGGAAATGCTTATAACTAAATTTATAAATATATACCGTGTGCAGTACAGCCGCAAACAATCTCGTAATAATATTCACCGTGTCATTCATTGTTTCAAGCGCATATCTGGTTATTTCTGTTGACATCTGTACCTATTTTCATTGATTTTCCATGCATGTGTGCGACCTTGACAATATTTAATTCACCTGTGTTGTGGTTGAGTTGTTTGGCCCCTAACATAGATGTGTCTTGTTTCAGGGACAGTAAGAACAGAAGTTCAACAGAATAAATATCTAATACAAATAATAATAATAAAGACTTTATTTAACGAGGGTTTACAATCATTGATGATACCTGGTAAGCTTTAAAACTTATCTAACACAGGGCCCTCGGGAATTAGTAAAGACAGGTTAGAACACGAAGCTTTGTGTACTTCAACTCTTAAAAGGTTCATTCTTCGTATTAAATGTTATTGGCGTTCTATAAATTTTGAACATGGCATATACATGTATCATAATGTAATGTTTCGCGGATTTTTTAAAATATGCTACACAGAAAAATTGGCAATTTCATTGGGCTTCCCTTGCAGAAAAATCTTACAGGTTCCAGAAGGATTGGAAACAAATCTGTGGAGTCCTTCAAGATTAACATTTGGGTTTCGACGAAGTTCCAAAATGACGGCAGAGGTTTTAAACACGCAATCTAACACCGATACTGAGGTTTTGGGATGCCGGAGGTTTACAGGATCCCATAGGAAATAACTTAGGATCACTTAGATAAAATTCCTGTGGGATTTTGTCCCAAATCCTACAGGATCCCATAGAAGATTATTCTATATGATACTACAGGATTTTATTACGGACTCAATGGATTTCTATTGTCTTAAATTTAATGCAAAGAAGCCTGTAGAGATTATTACGAAATTATCGATTTGCTTATAACCCTATCTACATGTCATTCGTGAGAAATAGGCGGAACAAAAATAGTGTAATCATTGACTGCAGTTCCTTGCATGCAAAATAAATAGTACATAGAGGACAAACATGATAGTACTGTATATACGTACATGTACACGCATTTAATTTGAGATATAGCAGACAACATTTCTGACGGTAGGTATATAAGACACTAATGACATATGTAATTAAGAGTAACTTAATTAGACACAGGTGACCGATGAGTAATTAGTGAAGAGTGTTGACTGATCGAATTATTTACCCTGACACTAAGCCATTCACTAATGCATAACGCACAGAGAATTACTTAGCTATTTTAATACGTAAAGTTCACCGAGGCAAGGGGAACCCGTGGAGTGGTATAACAACATGGCCTGGGACAAATGTAGTCATGCCGTTATCTGAAACGATTTTATCTTGCTTATCACAGTAGAGACAAATCTTTAGATTACCGCTTCAGCGTCTAACTAATGGGCCCAAAAACAAAATGTCTACCGATTGGATGACAACTTGGAGTAACTAAATTATATAGATTTAAATATGCTACTTTCTAACACAACTTCTGCCACAACAGGCGGTAGGCTTTCTTAGGCAATGGCCCTATGACTAAGGGCAGTATGTTTCCAGGTTATATTCATGCTGCCATACTTAGCACTGGAGGAACATTATCTTTCCAACAGAAAAAAACACTAAAGTGTCTACACATTTTATGGTTGTGTCAAGAGTCGCTGTCTGCTGTTAGAATACAGCGCCGTCATATAAGTGAAATACCCTTAAACACCAATTTGTCGATGTTATAAAAACACATGAGTGCTAAGATGTCGTGGAGTGTATGGTGGATTTGCACGGTCATCTCACCTTAAAAGTGTTGCAACCTTTTTATTGTTTGTTTAACATTTAAGTTCATCAAAAACATATGACTGTGTTAAACACTCTTGTGTTTTGGATTGGGTTTAGATAATAAATGCCGTGAAAGTCAAACTGAGATATGGAAAAGCAAGCCACTTTTCAAGATAAACATTCCTCTGCGACCATGCAAACCAATTGACCGGAATAAGGAGTAAACCGTGCGATATTAACTCTTTAAACTTAAAAATGAGGGAGGCAATAAACAATCTAGTTTTAAAGTATGCTATCGCACGCTAGAATTATCCAAAGCTTTACGTGTGCAGCAGCTTTAACCATTTAATAGAACCAGTGACAACATCTTGCTATCTCGTTATTATTGCACTGTGCAAATCTGTATCAGTTTACTTTTTATGAACCGTTTAACAAAATACCCAGTTGTCATTCGTTATGTCACATCCACATGGTCATATAATCATCGATTAACATGTAATGTATCATATACTACAGGATTTTCTGTGATGCGATTGGAAAGTGGAAGAGCCCATGTACTGCTGAGGACATGTTGCACGTAGATGAATCATCACTAACCAGTAAGTACCTTATATACTTCAAAATCTTTATTAACACTTGAGATCCTTCCGACGTTTAATGAAGCTGCTACGGACAACTTCAGTACACATTTGTCAGTATGTTATAGGTTAAGCTAATAAACATATAACGTAAATGATTGGTGCCCTCTGGCTAAGGGCAGTATATGTTTTCAGATGATATTCATGCTGTCATACTTAGTACTGGAGGAACATTATCTTTCCAACAGCAAAATCACTTAAGTGACTACCCCTTATGGTTGTGTAAAGAGTCGCTGTCTAGTGTTGGAATACAGCACCGTCAAATAAGTTAAATACCCTTGAACACGGCGTTAAACATAATGAATCAATCAATAAATGCATGATATTTTCGACAGTATGCTCAAATCCCCCACAAGAGTTAATCAACAGCATTCAACATTATCGGTTTCAGGGTTATTGGAAGAAAATAAACACTGTACAAAGTTGTATGAAAATGTACAGCAGAAAGTACTGATTACTGTAGTTTTTAGCGTAATTCTGTAAACTAACACCACTAAGTTTTATTACTACATCATTTCCACCTGATTTTTGTGTGAATTTACACTATGGAAAGTGTACATGTATGGAGTTGTAAAACTACATCCACGCATTGTAAATTTAAATCTAAAAGAAACCAAATATAGTTTAAACTAGTGAACTAATATTAGTGGATATACCTACAGCATTAAACCTCCCCAAACCAAAAAGTCAGTTTTAAGTCACATACGCACCCAAATATTCGGTATTTTGGGTTTTCATAAAATCACATGAATTATATATATTTTCATCAAAAAGTAAAAGTTAGAGGTATTCCGTTAATTTTACTCCCAGATTTAAAGGTAAATGTAGTTTAAAAGCCTGGTGGAATTAAAAAAAAAATAGAAAATTCTGCTAGAATTGGAAATGTGTCAGTCTGCTGTCACAACTCAGACACACTTTGATGTACCGACGTCACTCCTAGTTAACCGTGTTAGCGACACCCCTTACAAGATTCAAAATGTTGGCTCGTTACAAACAAAGTCATTGTGAGCAAATATGGCCAGCCCTCTTACCGTTTCATTCGAACAACTGCTAGATTTCCCCTGGTCCGTACACGTTTTTTTACCTAATGAATAATTTTTATTTTAACGTGACTGTTTTAATTTTTGAACAAACATCAAATCTTGTAAAAATCAAGGCAAAGGGAATTAGTTGAACAATTCAAAGTTTGGGTGCGTAGGGCCTATGTGACTTTAACGTAGAGGGGAGGGGGATGACTTGAGAACAAGTAGAATATTTTCTTCACAAGCACAATAAACACATGAATCAGAAACGAATGACTGGTCTAGAAACTTACTAACCTATATTTGTTGAATAGCTTAGTATTATACAATACAATCGTAGTTAAAATCGGGCAAATCTTTGAGATGAATCACTCGTTCCATATTTGTTTGTCAGTATTAAATAATATAAATACCAGGGAAGAATCGATGCGCTTGAGAGGAGAGATGGATCTACGTGGTAATAAATGGCCTGTATGTCGATACCGTCGGAATAAGTATTTGGCCATTTCCCGTCGGCAAATCATTCTCTTAAGTGCTCACCGATGTATATGTATAACTCGATGAGGCTATTGCAAACAAATGTTTTCGTAAAAAGTGCACTTACATGCTGTATGTCAATTAGATAAATCTATTACACAATTAACAAAAACGAATTACTTTATTATTTAGGCCTAGTATATTTATGCGGTTACATATTTTCATAAGCTATATAAACATAAAAAGGCTGTTAGCAAAATTTAGATGTGCATGCCGAACTGTTGTGTTTTAAGATGCCGTCCGTGTCATTGCGACCTATTCGACGGTTTGCTGAGAAACACGCGGGCATTGTACACCCTTTGAGGAGAAATCTTTTTAAAATGTAGATACGCTGTTAACATTTTTTTTTTGTCATGAATGGAGTGCACATTTCACTCTTAGTGTTTTGTTCTATAGATTCGTTTCTTGAAAGCTTCCTATATATTAATACAAACGAGCAAAGGTCCATTCAGTTTCACAAAAGAAGCCATTAGACCAAGCGAGTTGTATAAAACACGTTTATAAGTGGTTTACTATTCAGGTTTTAAGCCATTTAAACATCTTAATTGGTTAAGGAATGGATAGAAAATAACTATCGAATGGAATTTGTCTCGATCTGAATCCAATAGCATAAAATATGTGTTCCTATTTCCGTCCATATCCTCTTTTCATCCACTTTTAATTTGATTATGCAATTGATGAAAAAGGTGCACATTTATTGATTTCATTTAACACAGCTATACTGCTTGATATTAAAGGCTTTTCTGTACTTACGCTTCGGATTTTCTAATCTTTGTATAGTATTCTGGAAAGGTTTGCCTTTATTTAATTCTTCATAAGTTTTAAGAGTTAAATAGAGCTTAAATAACAATAAATTACAACTGTCCAGTAATTGTAACTGTGTATGCAAGATTTCTTGTATTATGAATAGAATAAGCATATTTTACGGTAAAAGCCCGCAATAACACAATTATAGACAAGGAGAGCTTTGTTTGCTTGTCGTCCGTTTATCTGCGGGATTTAAGCGGCTGCTGCTTTGATTGGAGACAGTTTGTTTACAGATCAGTTTCGAGTAATATAGAATAAGATAAACTCCCAACAAGGAAATCATGTTGGTATATGAATTATTTTTTTCGGATTTTGTCAAGAATATTGTGAAAGGGGCATAAACCTAACGGTAATGAAAATGCCTTACAGCTAATTATCTGCTATCATGTTAAAACAATAAACAATGCCGTACAAGCTCGAGGCAGTGTAAGTTGGTTTATGCATTATTTGAAAAACACGCTGTAAAAAATTATATGTAAATTAACAGCAAAAAGTGCTGGTAATTAAGATAACTTCGATGTTTGGTTTTACAGCTAGTATTATCTGAATTGCTGTCAATCACAGTAACTAACTGATGTTAGTGCAATTTTTTACAGTAGTTTATTGTGTCAATTTACAAAAGCAAAACTGTACACGGAGTTACAGCCACGTTTTGTAAATTTACATGGAAGTGCCCTGGTTCTCCTTTAGCTATGGGGGGGGGGGGGGGGGGGGGGGGGGGGGGGGGGGGGGGGG
>JAVFBZ010137639.1:3359-20735 GCA_032466195.1 Katharina tunicata
TCGAAGATCGAATTTGGTGCAGATTTCCCCGTTTTTCTACCATACACTCGAAACACAAAATCGTCTCAGAAGTGAAATGCCCTTGAGTAGCACGTTAAATGCCAATCAAATAAATAAATAATGTAAATCAGGTTTGAAACTTGACGCATAAAATGGATACGTTTATATTTCACTGGTTTCAAACAGAAAGAATGTTTTTTCTCCCTCAAATCGCCATAATTAGAAAGCTCAGTGGAAGTTAAAGAGATGGCAATTGTCCTTCCAGGTCCTTTAACTGCACTAGAGTAAAGGAAAATACCGCTCTGAAAGGCTGCTTTATTTCAAACATATGGCAACAGTTTCAAGGATGTACTCGGAAGTGAAGTACAAACGAACGAAACTTACACACCCTATTTAAATTGACTCATTGAAATGACAACACATACGACAAATGTTGTAAACAAGATTTTCTTCTTTTGGGAAGGTGCAGATATTTATATAAATGTGTACAAAGTTGCAATTACAAATAACATGATGAAATTAAAACAATCGTGTTGTATAAAGTGTGTCTGCATGAATATTGATTGTGTTCACATATTTTGCCCATAGATTTAGCTCAAATGTCAAAATAGAAAGGTTGAACAAGTTATTAAATCAGGTACTTGCCACTCCCATGGCTTCGCGCAGGGATATGGGATAAAGACTTAACTGCATAACAAGTAACATCATGATGCATATCACGGTATAGTTTGTTGATGTCACCAAGTCGGAACCAGGTGAATAATCAACTTTTGTCATACATTTTGGAATGAGTGTGGAATTGCTTTTGGCATACAATATAATAAAACATGTTTTACAAAGGAGCACCAGCCACATTTTCACATGAATGATGTTTTAATTACAAAAAGGAATGTTACTTGGAAAAATAGGAATACTGAATACTGATTGTCGCGGTCCAAAAATTAGTTATATAGTTCAGTTTTGTATCAAACGTCACTTGTTTGCACAGAAGAGAGATCTAGCTCAAGTCCCTTAGATTGGAGATACTGATGGAAGTCACTTACACTCAATTCCTCATCTTCTAAGAGATGCAAACCGTGTACAGACAAGTTTTCCAGCGATTTCACAGAAGACGCCTCGTCGCTGCCACTACTCTGACTAAAGGCACTTATTCGGCGAGCCGTTAAGCAATTTTCCTTCGTCGGTGAAGTTTCTTCGTTTAATGAAAGGTCAACGGGTGAGGGTAACAGTCTTTGGCCCAGTTCCTCCTTTATATTTGTCTGATTTGCCGGAATATCCCCTTCACTCCTACGATATCTTAAGGGGCCGTTAGCTGCAGATGCTCCTTGGCTTGAGAACGAAGATCGCGGCTTGTCGTAAATGGCTGCCGATTCTGGATAATAAGTTTTAAAGGTAGAAAAATTAGACGCCCCACTTGGTATTCCTAACAAAGAGTTCGGACTTCTGGGTCCAACGACTTCTCCGTCCATTAAAGTTATTCCAGAAATATGGCTCTGCTGTTCCATAGCACTAACCATTTCGTGTAAATCGTCAAAATATTCATATTCTTCTTGGTCGTCTGACCTACTTTCGCAATCACTGAACGTAAAGTCGTTCACGGAATTGCTATCTGATCGAGGTAACAACGGTGAGTTATCGTGAGATATTCGAGACGATGAGCTGTTCAAAGAAGGTTCGCCAGATGACCCGTTACGACTTTTAACGCTTAGGTACTGACGTTTTACTTTTGGGTCACGTTGTTCTGGACTACGATGTATAATATTTCTAACTGGTCCCTCAATTCCTCTAGAACTTTTAGTAGTACCTACACACGTCTGGTTAGTCGATCTTGTCATCGCCCTTTTCCTCAAATGAGGATAAAATTGAATGAGAAGATCGTCACCTGTTTGGCAAGCACTATCATGCCTTGAAGGGAATATGAACTTTTCTTTTCTACTGCCTCTGCTACTGATCGGAGACGATTCGTCTCTGGAACTAATTGTACTGAGTTCTCTTAGTTCTAAATCATCAGCATTTCGAGCTACCTCGAGAAAGCTTTTAGTAAAATCTTCGGCGTCACTGATTTCGGGTTTTGGCGCCAAAACGGCTGGTTCTTTTTGGCGCTTCTGATTGCCGTTGTAGTTGTTCCAGTTGGGTCGAGGCTTAGCTTGCGGTTGAACGGTGTCTGATCGTGAATAACGATACACATTCGGCACAGACATTCGTTGTCGATATGTATTCGCAGGTAGAGTTCCCCGACGATTTTTGCTTCGGTAACGATCGAAAAACGTCTTCTGCCTCTGAACAGCTACATTGTCTTTCCGTTCCCTGTTAAATAAATGAAAAAAGATTTTACGAATTGAAATCATGAGTTGTCAATCAAATGTAAAACGCTAACGAAGCTGATTTAACATTGAACAAATCTAGTAATGATCACTTTCATTGCAAAAGATTGGTTACACAAATTCAATTGACAAAGAATCCATATTCCACTCGTGTCTTATTTGAATATGCATATATCTTACAGTTTGTCTGTGAGTCTAGCATTAGTGGGTCGATAACCCTTTGAATTGAATTGGTGTTTTACGACAAAGACGTTCTACCAGCCTTTCATGAACACAAGATAGATTTTCCTAGGCGGTCTACCAATTCTCCGGGCCAGATAATTACGTAATTTGAATAAATTGTTGACAATTTCATGCAACACCTTTTCGTCTGTTAAGACCTGGTTAATACTGTTGCATCTTCAAATGCAGAGAAACTATAATTTGACCTTCTTTCCTTCTCGATTTACTAATAACTTTCAAGTCACAGTATGTAGAATTTGTGCACACTTATGTTTTTGTTATGAATAACTGATATTCAGTTTCTTGTTCCTTTTTACTGTTTATCATTATACATTTTTTGGCCGATGTGAGATTTACAACGCGAGTAACACAACAAAATGTTATGTCATCTAGTGACATAGCTGAGCGAGAATCTTTCATTCATAAACCCACCAATCAAGCTCTATTCAAGTTCAAGGTTACGTGTGATCTGTGTGAACTTTTATATCCCCGTTTCCTGGGAAAGTGTTAAAATAAGATGCGTCCTGTACTTTAAATATACATGGATCATATTTTTAAAGCTGAAATATTTTATCAATTTATACTTGTTACAAACTCAAAAATATGACAACATAGTCCAGCAGGTCATATGACAGCAGATTTCCCTGGCCAAGTTTGTTTCGATGTCATGTTCAAGTTATCATTCGCCCCCTGTTCAAGGCTGCTTATAAAGGTAATACCATGACATTAAATGGCGGTAAATTTCACCCTTTATATTTTTCGTGCGTGGTAAGGCTTAATGTGTATCATACCTGTCCACTTACACTTTATGTCTCCGCTGTCATTTGCATAAAAAAAAACTGAATTCCGAAACTGACTTGGAGGCTTAACAGACCCGATATTTGGATATATTCCTTGCAGCGTTTATGGATACTGGACGAGAACGGACTTGTGTTGTATATTGAAACAGTCATTGTCTGATAAAACACTTCAGGCTAGCACAAAGTCCGTTATATCATAAAAATAGCATGTTTAAGTAGCGTATTAAAACACACACTAACTAACACGCTGAAACATTTGACTAAATATTTATAGAACGTTTGAAGCTTAGTTAAAAAATACACAATTGTCCCCGAGCACGTATGTTTACAAATACATAGGAACAAAGATACTCCTTCAACCATGACTATGATGCACACAACTTTATCCATTATTCTATGGACAGAAACACGAACACAGCTTTAGTTATCAAACTCTATCAAAGAGCTATTTGACAATTTGATTCGCATTATTTATTTTTTACTCAGGCCTTTTAGACAATCGCTGAACGAAAATTTCCTTTGGGTGTCTACCGGTGGTTAACCGTAAATGGTAACATACCCTCGTATGTCCACCCGCTCACATGTCCGTTCAAACATATACCCAAATGCATATAAAGCCTATATTTTCGAAACACTTCAGTGGATCGATCTGGATGAGATTTGTAAGATTGTAAATGTCAAAGTCAAGTTTGGAGCAGTTTGTCCGTTCCTTTAAAATAAAATCTATGCATTTTTGGACTTGTAAAACTTTGAAAAAACATTCAGGTAGCCCCTATCTTCTGGTAAAAGAAACTCGCTACGAAGTACCACCCTCTAAGAAAAAAAAAAAAAAAAAAAAAAACCGACCAAAGCAAACCCACACACAATAGTCGAAGTCGAAGAAATATGCTGCATGTTTGTTATAAGAACAAATTGGCCAGCTGCAGGCAATGCATTGTCATAGGTAAACTACGTATTGTTGAACTGAACAGGACCCTTCTCTAAAATTTCATTTTTTAAATAAATTAACTGCTTACGGGAACATCAGATCGTTTATTAGTTATTATGTTAGTTTATTATTTATTATGTTATGCACGCATGTGTGAGTGCATGTGATTTGTGTTTTGCGTTAGTGTCTGTTACATTAGGGCATACCGAAGCCACATTTCCTGGTCTAGCATGTCCTCTATTTCGTCGTTAGCATCTTGCGATTCTCCATCAGGGTAATTAACATAAGTCAGGTAAGTCGGTCTGTAACATAATAACAAAGCAACATACATGCAAAAGCGTTTACAGTACAAGCAATATAGAGAGAGTATTACATCAGGAAATAATAATCACAGAAAAGCAAACAATCATTCAAGACGAATGTACATAAAGTTTATGATCGAATCTGCGGCTACTTACATAGCCCTTTTGCCACAGTAATTGATCAATTAGGGTTAGTTTGCCGGGAATGGCTGCTACAGGGAGCACAACACTTTATAACAAAGCATAATTTTAAAAGCGTTTCAAGCTGCCGTTGTTTTCTTGGTATCTAACTGATTGGCCTTGAAATAGCTTTCTCGGAAGCCAATCAGAGTTGGTATAACAATTTAGACTGGAAACGTCTAGTAGACAGTTTCGATTGGAAAGTGAAAAGTTGCCATCCTCTGTAAACCTCGCCTCATTAATCAGCAGCTTATCAGCGGGTTTGTATATATAAACACCACTGATTCATGACCGTTATCTACTTAAGAGAGTAGCCTGGTAGATGAAAATCAAGCAGCGTTCTACAACCATGATGCTAACATTGTAGAAAAATGAGATGATTATGTCACAGAATGCATAGCAATAAGGAAAGCAAAATAAACATAACAAACTATCTTTTTACAAAATGTTAAACTTCAACACACAATACAAATTCAACACAAGTTATTGACACGACAGAATAGCCACACATTCCATGCTTAATTGCATTAAATTAAACTAATTAATTCATATAAGGATATCAGAGAGAAACCAAACTCACCTGAAAAAATTTAAACTGTCATTGGAGTTGGAATGTGAACTTCTCCCAGCGCTTAACTGGGAACCTATATGACACCTAACATCCTTTGAAGTTGTAAAAGCACTACGAGTATTTTTCTCTGGAGCCCATATAATAATGTATATTTTTGGGAAGAACAATAAAGCTAGGGACACTGAAGCACTAGCGCTTATAGATATACACATTGTTATAGTCTTGTTTTCGCTGCCAAAATATATTGGCACGAAACCTGTCCATATAACACAAGTTGTATACATTGTGAATCCTATAAATTTAGCTTCATTGAAGTTCTCGGGGAGGTTTCGTGTCTTGACAGCATAAAGGGTGCACAAAAATATGAGGCCAAGGTCATAGCCCAAGGGTACAATAATTCCCAACGTAGTAGTGTTGCAAACCAAGCGAACACGCTGGCTAATGGTGAAATCGAGTTTGGAATCCGCTGGTTGGACTATGAGCATGATTGTGATCACAGAACATTCGACTCCAATGATAATACATGTAATAACCACCTGGGCCGAAGCACTCATAAATCTGGGCTTCTTCGTCATGATCTTTTTGGAGCCTTCCAGGATTCTAGCAATTCGATTAGTTTTGGTCAATAAGGCACCGTAAATCAAGGCGAACGCTAGACCTGGTAGAATACGACCGAAGTAGCAAGTCACAATCGTTGGTTTGGCTACTAATACGAAGTTGCTGACATAAGCCAGAAGTATGCCAAACATTATGATGTAGCTGAGTTCACGCGTTGACGCTTTTACCACAGGGGTGTTGTTGTGCCGCAAAAAGACCAGCAAAATCCACAGTGTTATCATTATCCCCAAACAAGCGAAGCAAATAGCGACGATCGACTCAGTATCACTCCAGTAAATATGCTCGATAGGAATCATCTCACAAGCTGCAATAACATAAATACATTTTTTTTTATTATTTTTTTATTTTTATTTTTATAATGGCTTACAAACTATATACGATATCAATGAGTGTAAAATTATTGTTTAACGTTATGCTTCAAGCTTATAGGAAAGTGAAGCAGATATGTTATAGAAGATTGTAGAACTTAAGATGTCCTTATCTGTAAATATGTTTACTGTAATGGTTTACAGCCGAAAGTGTCGTACACCGAACATTCATCCTTACCGCGTCGATCCTTCAGTTACTCATGCATGACTAATTGCTAGATTGCTCCTATGATACCAAAGCATTCTAGATATTTCAAACTCTTCCCTGCATAATTATGTTAAAAATCTGTTTTAGTACAAATTTAAGTCTGGTCTCTTGTGTATGCTTAATCGTAAATAATGTTGTGGCTGTTCATAGCGAGCTATCACAGCAAAGTAAGGATCCCTTGAATACCGTTTCTTTTGGTGGCACTCCGATCTCACAATGAATTCAAATCGCGACTGTTAATATCACGATATTGAAGAATAAAAAGGAAACATATGGCTCTCATTCGTTTATAAAGGGGGGGGGGAGAGGGGATGCTTTTTCAACATTTAAAACAAACAGTCCTGGCTTGTCCACTGGAACAACTATACAGATTTGATAGCGATGCAGATGAATATGGCATTTTCATTTTTGACAAGGGTAATATTTGTTTAATTATATGACTAGAATAATACATAATATTTTTTGATGAACTCCATTGACGTAAATGTGTATTGGCGTAAATGTTTAATCGGTAGCCTGTACTTTTGATCCAAGATGTTATTTATTTCCATGTTAACCTGCTCGCTGAATTTTGATATAGCACCAAAGGCTATTCATTTGCTTTTCCTTGCTCTGAGCTGCTTCAAAGATGTCGCCTGGCTCTGCGGGTTTGGTTTTTCGGGGACACGACACAAAAAGAAGATTCGTGTTCACAGAAGAGCGGACAAGGTGTAATTGGATGACAGTTATATCAGTAAATGGAATTTAAGTGGTTCTAATCGGAGTTAAACATGCCCATTGGGGTAATATAGACCTCGGCCTTTGACCTCAGTATATACCTTCTTAGATGAGTTTATGTAACATGTTTAACATGTTACGGTTCCATGATATCTAATTGCATTACTAGTTCCCCAGATATCCTATCTCCGAATACTTGAGACTATTTTCAATGTTTCCTCGTTTGGAAACAATCAGACTATCATCACGTTAACACAATGTTTCATTTTCAGAGTTATTTACTGCCACCCGAAACACAATATTTGTTGGTATCTAATAGAAACATCAGTAACGAATTCAACGCTACAACACTGCTCAGAGAGTAATAGTGCATAAGTTTTTAGTAATATTTTTGAACGAAAATTCGGAAACTGGAATTGTCGAAATGACCATGGAGCAACAGAACGGCTCGATCTTGGAAATATCTTTGTCTAAATTCAAGTTTGTTTCCTTTTTATTTTACACAGGGCATAATTTCATTTCGCACGCCACTTTAGCCAAGATAGCCCACTGAGTCCTGTGGCTTACGGCAAGGTCAATTGGAACAATAATATAAGTATTTTTTACCCAAAATGACGTAAGCATTATTACTTATGGCAGAGTTTTAATAACCATAATCAGTGTCATGAGTTGCCATCAACATATTATGTGGACGATATTAATGAAAAACATTATGTATAATTTAATTCAAACAATTACCATTCTTTGGCTGAGGCTCAGGCAGAGATGGTTTCGTCAAACTTATAATTTGAACCAATTACACACTATCGCCAATTGATTGTGTTGATGCAGATAGCATAAGCAGTACATACCAGTCCAGTCTTTATTTGGCCACCATCCTTTAGCACACGCTCTACATGTGTCTTCGTCTACCACAATTTCATTTTCTCGGCATGGCGTACAAACCCAACAGCAGTGCACACCACGTACTTTCTGGAAATATACATTGTTACTGAATAAAACACGATTGCGACTTTTGACAAATCTGTCTAATTTTAAGCTCTACCCCAAGAAGAAATGTTCTTACACAATCCATAGTTGTCAATAATTATGATATTACAGAAATAATTGCTAAAACCGATAGTATTTCTTTAGCAGTTTGTTATTGTTTTAATACCTTATATTTATTTATATGCGATTCACATTGGCTTATTTTATTCGTCACAGACACAGTTTGTACATGTATCTCGTCTGCCGTTAACTTCGTTATAATTTTAATACCTTATATTTCTTTATATAGAATTCAAATTTGGCTTATTTAATTCTTCATAGACACAGGTTGTATCTCGTCTGCCGTTAAATTTGTTGTTATTTTAATACTTTATATTTCTTCATATGCCATTCACGTTGGCTTATTTTATTCTTCATAGACACAGCTTGTACATGTACCTCGCCTGCCGTTAACTTCGTTATTATTTTAATACATTATATTTCTTTATATGCGATTCACATTGGCTTATTTTATTCTTCACGTGCAGAGAAAGTGGCATTAGTGTATCAAAATTGCTTTACAGACGTGTGCCTTTTTTGTAAACAAGGTAATTATGTTAGTTGTGAAAGCAAGTCAGTCTGAGGATTCTCTAAGTGTATTTTGGTCAAGCTTCTGGATCCCTATAAAATTTACCAGCGAAGGTCAAATTGGTTAATAATCCTTTCCCAGTAGTTGAGTGGTTTAGGTCGGTCATTTCATCAGACCTTTCAGTCATCGACATCGGCCTGTGATCTATTGGACTTGCGCTTATGCTGGTTTGCGTATAAAAACATAACCGCCATATAAGAAAAATCGGACGATGTAAGTGCCTACTACCGGAAATGTAGCGGGTCATAATTGAGCCAATAGGTCTATGTCCCAGTCAAATCAGGGGAGGTGCATGGCGGGGTTGTTTTTGCTTTGTTTTTCGATTCAACTGCAGGCATGGAAATACGTTACATACGCGAAATCACCTTTGATTGTTAAACACTAACACATACAAACACACATTGCTTTTACCTTAATGCTACCCAGAGGGCACGGTTTACTGCAGACCGACTCAGCGATTTCACCCTTCCCCGACCCCGGCCAGTAAATCTCATCATCCTCCATGGATAACAGTCCACTGTCCCAGCTTCCTACCCTTTGATAATGGTAGGTCACATTTCCAGGTCCGTGGAAATTTTTCTGGTAATTGATAATATCATACCTGGTAGAAAACACAAATTGAGTTGAATATTATTCTAGAGATATATTTTATTGATAGAATGAGCAGCTTTAATGAGAGAGGATCTTTTGTTTTTTGTCACTCATAGTATTTTGAGCCTAGTTCAGAGAGAAGATCACCTAAGAGCAACACGCTAAGACAAATATCACAGATTATAATTATAATCCAATCGATGTCATTGTAAAGTGTTTTTTGAAAGAGGAACAAGAAAAACCTGTCAAATTTAATACAAGAAATATAAGAGCGGATTGTATTTTTCATTATCCAGCCTTTGAGCAATGGGATTTGTTTTATTCGTTCCAAGTTTCTATTTTTATATTCACTTAAACAATTTATCCTTTTAACCTTATTTCGTGACAATTGCAAACCGTCATGTCAGCCGGGTGAAGCGCAATTTGAATAAAGAAACATTTTGTGTGTCCAAAACTAAATTGTCTGTCTGTTACGAAAAAGTACTTGGTTAACCCCATTTCGCTCACTGATGAATGGCCAGCAAATGTTTCTTCTCCGTGCATGTACTGTATTTGGAACAAAAAGAATTCCAGCTCTGTTATCCGATGCTTTTTTTCGTCAGCTAGACGCTCCTTATTTGATCAGCTTTAGAGGAAGCGAATACTGATTACCTGTCTAGCAAGACTGGAAAATACACTAAGGTTCATAACTCAGATTTATCTTCATCGCATCGTTGCTGTAAATTGCTAATTTCTCATTTCTGCTTTATGTTGATTGACTAAATATGAGGTATTTGAGAATAGATTAAAACGAGTTATTGACGGGTTTTGTCTAGCGAAAAGACACAATATATTTCATGGTTCACTTCCTCCTAATTAATAATGACCAAGGATTTAATAGCTGTGTTCAATCACTCGATCTACCTATCGGTTGAATGATCAGACAGGTCTCATAATACCAGTTTAATATCACAAGACTGATGCAGATCAGTACCAGGCTGAAATCTGACGGCTCGTACACATAAGTGTTGTCTCTGTCATCGAATATCATCCTAGCAAATTATCGTAGGATCTATCAATGCCAAGCTTGATGGCAATGAATAGCGATAAATCAAGCCAGCTTCATGTTCACCAAATCCGTCTCCCTTCGCGGCTTAAGCGCGCCTATTATGAAGAAACTACATGGCAATGATCGAGAATCAGAAGCTGTCTGCAACACAGTCACTCTAAATCGAATTGTCATTATTTCATAGACTCCGCGAGTCTACACATTAAGTGGATTTAGCGAACTGGGTCGCGCATGACAGTTCAATCAACTTTGAAATATTACTAGCCTCTTCAAGAATAATAATACCAATCGTTTGAGCATCCAGATCAACCTTTATGACTACGTCTCCGATGGAATCAGCCGCTACAGAACAAAGGTATAATATGACTTTCACCTCTGCTTCCAGTGTATTATTTCAAATTAGTAGCCCCACGTTTTTACTGACATGTATAGGTTCTTTGCGGCGTTAATCTTGTTTTCGGCATAAATTAAGCTCAGGGTTACATATATTTGACCAGGTAAACAGTCTTCCTTTCACTGAACGAAGGCAGCCGATTCAGATGGTGTCTTGTATTTTGAAATTTCTTGTTTGTCAATTTTGCACAATATGGCAATATCAATTTCAGCAAAATATGCCTGACTGAAGCTTTTAATTTCATGAGCGGGATAACATTATATACAGCGTAGAATACGAGATAAATTAGGTTTTTTTTATCTTACCTTCCCGGAGGGTCACCATTCTTGTCGAAGTGGACGTTTTCCTGACTGTAACTGATAAATGATACGTTCATCAAGTATTGCAGATATTCTTTGCCCTCTATTGGGTCCATGGCATCACATAATCCACGCTCCCCTCCGCAGACATCACGATGCATATTGTGTAAAGCATGCGCCATGGCATATATCGCCTTTACAACAAACCCAAGCTTGGCATCTTGCTTGAAATCCGTTATGTGTTCATTACCTGTGTCAAATCATAAACAAAAAAGCAACCGATCAGTTGGTAGATCTTAGCTGAGCAGTCATTAAACGTAAACAGAATGAATGTTTCAAAAAGCAAAGGTAACATAAACTAAACACAAAACAGAAAAATCTGGACCTTTCTCTAGATGTTTCATTAACAACCATTTTCCATAAAAGAAGTTAGAAGTTCATTTGATTGTTTGTTTGTTTGATTGGTGTTTAACGTTATACTCAAGACAATTTCCCCAATATGACGACTTATTATTAATTATGAATTTGGGTTGCCGGTGTATGGTGGAAAACCAGGAAGAAAACCTCGTTAAAACCACCCCGCGAACTCCTCCGCCACCGGAAAACTTCCCTTATATACCTAGGTCCACAGGGGGTCGAACCTATTCCGGGTAGAGTGAAGGTGGCTCCGTAGTCCAACACACCACCCCAGAACTTCATTAGAAGGCGGTTGGTTATTTGAATATCACTATCAAACTCATTACCGATCAGGAGTTTGTGCGATTTCTTGGTACATTTTCTCTCCAGTTATAATTTATCTGCGTTAAAATGACATATGTAACTTTGAGGACAACAGTACGATAGTCTTTAACTTAAAGTAATCGACATGTCAGTAAGTGCAGGAAACTTAGAAAAATACAGGAAATACATTTGGAATATTTTGAGCCATTTTTTTATTCTAGCTTTGTCTTATATACCCTGGTGGCCAAAGTATATCCCAAAATAAATACGGATCACATTGGGGTTTTGTGCCGTTTTTAAGGTACTTCACTCATATGATGCCTTTTTGCTCAGCCTCATGACACAGGATGCTTCCAGCAAACACCCGCTTAAAACACACACTTGAGTTAGCTTTTTAAATCAATGTATGACTTGACATAGGTAACATCTGGGCACTAAATATTATTATGCACACTTCAATGATCAATATTTGAGTGTGCCCGGTCAAATATCTGAGATTATTATTCGCGAAGGGACGATACTGTCCCTGATCAACATTTAAGTGAAGGCATTTTCAAACATTATTTATATGTAATCTTTTGAAAAAGATTTAAAATGCATGTGGAGCAATTATCAAAAAGCTGCTTAATTCATGATGATCAATCTGAATGTTATCGCTGTGATCAGTTGTAATATTATGTAATCAGAAGAAATGTTGATAACCCGATTTGGCTGATATTCCTAACTTATTCATGCCCGCTTGCGCAATTCCTTTGCTGTCCTTGTCTTGCAGTATATAAACACACAATGTCAAATATTATTAATCATAACTGGGATTTCGATTGACCAATAAAAAGTTGAGCTGAACGCTTACACCAAATTTTTTTAAAGTTCTTATTACCAGTTTAAAAAGGTATAAGATTAATAATAAATGCCGAAATATTTGATTGGAATATAAAATATGAACAAGTTCGCCTTCATATTCTTTTATAACCCTCGTTCTGATACTCTGTATGATCGGTGTAAAACAGTGTGCTTGAGGTACTTGTGTATTTGTTTTCCTGCAAGTATCGAAAAACGAGAACAAAAACATTGTTATGGTAAAGCAGAAAAGCCACAGCGCAGCTAAGTGCATTTTGAATAAATTAAATGTAGTCTCAAAGACATCTGGCCTATTTGTGTTCTTGTTGTTCAACTACTTCCTTTTCGACATGAATGCTACAAATAATCTAGTATTTTAGTGTTTACAATATTGTTATAATGTTTCTTGTATATCCGAATTTGTGTTGCTCTAGAAAGCAGTTCTTGATCCCATATGTCACGACGAAATTCTCCGGCAGAAATGAACTTTTGCAGGTCGCGAATAAGGAGCTGTATGCGAAATATGGACGAGATGGTTTATTGTATAACACTGACTACATTTTTCACACTATACCTTTTTTTTTAAATTTGGTAATCGATTTTACATGTATGCACCTGTGTCGACAGAAGCTACAGCTGCATAACAGTAACACTAGTGACAGCTAGAGATATTTATAAGTCATAAAAATGCGGTAATGTACTTCATGGAATGTGACGTGTTTTTATATAAAAAATCTGTAGTTATCTGGGTCGTCTGGGTTGTTAATGTTTAAGCTCAATCGCATGATACGAACGCTTGCGTTGCTGTCCAATTCGGATTTAGCTAAAAGCATTCTCGGACATATTATGACTATTTGACAATTGAAAGTCTATTAAGATAGCTTGAGCAAGAAAACATATGAATACACACTAGTTAACTCAAAACAATTTTAGTGACATAGTTTGTCTCAAACCTAAATAAAACATGTGTATTGTAAAAAACAATTGTTGATGACCTTGGTAACATGCTATAGTGCATTCAATATTTTAGTGACTCACAGCCGTTCGTTTGTGCGGGTACTAAACATATTGAATGGATTGGACTAATTTGTCAAAATCCCTGATAATTTTTTGTTTAATAATACTTCAAAACGAGTGGACGTGGAATGAGTTAATGCGAGAATATGCCCTCGATTTGCCTGAGGGGAGTATTTCTTTATTTTATGTTCAACAAACGGGAGTAGCTCTTCAAGTCAGTTAGAGTAAATAAATGTAAAAAGAAACCCTGAGCATGACAATATTTTTTCAATTAGTTAATACATTTCGAATTTATTTTTCGCTCATGAATTCAAGAATTTTATGGTAGAATAGTCTTAACTATACAAACACGAATGCATTGTTCGTAGTTTGTCTAATTCCAATATATCCTGTAGCCCAAGAGATCAATATGAACTACTTTTGTTGTAGAATCCACTAATCCGTTTTGTTCTGTATATATCTCGCGAGTGGCTGACGGAACCTTCCTTTAGGGGCATCAAGAAGTCGATTTGTGTTGTGGTGTACCTCCTGCTTTTCCTACTGTCCTGGGGCGCCAGTGTCGTTGACGGTGATTTCCTTCAACTATTGAGTTGGCACTCCATCCTATTAGTGAAATAGGCGTAAGTACGGGGTAAAACCCTAATCAAATAAATGTAAAAACAAACTAATCTGTATGTATCGTTAGTACCTGTACATGGTTTAGTGTATATCCGATCCTTATCCGGTCCGGGAAGGTAACAGGAGAATTTCTGCTGCCAGAACTCTTTAAACCAAGGGTTGCGGACATTGTTGTGAGGCCGTAGTGATAAAAAATGTTTATCGAAGCTCTGGAGAACGGGTGAATGCAGCTTGATTGAGATTCCGCCTATTGCTTCCTCCTCTATCCCGGAGACGACATCGGGTCTGTCTGCCCATCCATCGCTGTCAAAAACAAAAAGCTGAGTACATACACTGTTTAACCGTGTAAGTTTACAGAATACATTGACTGCGTTTTCCTCGAGTGTCAGTGACGCTCGCTTTTATCCCTGCGCCACAATGTTTTTTTGCTGCAGTGGAACACACGTAATCTCACTCTTTTTACAGTCAAACAATATAAAATATATAATGCAGAATAATCCTGTAAGTAATTTTATTTATTTGATCGGTGTTTAACGTAGCAATCAGAGGCATTTCACTAATATGGCGACAGGATCGCAATTATTTGATGGGACTGAATTGGTCTATTCCTCCATATATCATATTCCTTTCATAATTTAGCCTTACAATATATATATCTACGTCAGCTATAATTAATTTTACTTTACAAGTATATTAATGTGATCACGTATGGAAACTATGACTGGTATAATAAGCTATATATCATCATTATTTGACAATTAAAAGCGTTAACCCTATAAGTGCACATGCATATTAATGGAATTTTCAGTAGATACTCAGTGGGTTTCAATATAAATGAAACAACAATACATGAAAAGTGTCCCATCTGTTACAAACTAGTCCAATTAGCTTGATATCAACAGCACCTGGTCCTCAGGTAGGTGTTAATAAAATTGTAATAGTGTCAGTAACATTTCCCTATCTTTGTCATTACTGTGTCTTTATGTGGGTGTTCTAACTAAAAATATATTTAAAAAAGATAAAAAAATACATCACAAAAAAACCCGCTAGAAGAGCTTGAATAACTAAAAAAAAAAAAAGAAAAAAAAAGAAGATTAGTAGCAACGAATTATCAGTTTTCATCCCGAAGCGTTAGTCTTTGTAATTGCTTGTCAGAGGGAAACTGTGTGTTTGATTGATTCGTATTTACCGTTACGCTGAAGGGGAGCATGTATAATAGAATATATACACCTGTGCTTCACTCGACTGTCTCTATGTGCATGAAGCACATCGATGGAGACATGTCAAATTAGACAAGTCAAATTGATCAAATAATGGAATCCACTGCCGACTTGAACCCGTGTAAAAAGTAGGATAATAAATATGTGACATGATTTTAATGAAGTTATATTATGCAAATAAGTCTTACTACAGCTACTCGAAATTGTCCTGCATTTTTGTATATTTTCTTATAGTTCATCTGTTGCCCATTTCATTTTATACGGCCGATTGAGCGATAGCTCGGCCTCACACAATCTCGCAATGGACATACCTTCCGATGATGAGAAAATGTCCCACAGTATGCTGGCGTCTCGTGGCTTCAAACAGTCTCCTGACGGTCATGCCTTCGCAGAAACAGATTACAACCCGAGCGTTGGGAACAGATTTTAAAGTGTTCACCACACCGTCAAACGTTTCATTAGCGGAATTGCTAGAAACTTGTTCACTCGAAGCGATACACAATCCTTCTTCTTTGGCAAGCTTCTTGAATACTTCAATACCACTAGCCCCATAATTACCTGCAACATGAACGGGTGAACTCTATTATAGCAATAGGTTTTATAATCTTTCTGTTTGCTTGACATTTAATACAATGATTTTAACGTTTAAAATGTCAAAATGAATTATTTCTGAACGTTTCTAGAAATCCCTTTATTTATATGCACCTAAGGTCTACATTGCAACTTGAACCTTACAATAATCAAATGCTGTATATTTAATTGTTTTCTGGTTTAATAACATTTTCGCCTTTCAACCCCGATAGTAATACTTCACAGTCGTGCATCGTTAAGTTCACACCAGTCACATCTTATGGACAGATATATTTATTGAATTGATGCCTAAAGTCTAACGCTCAACATACTGAGCAGTGGCGTGGTCCATCTTATAAATAGAAGGCATCACACTGTTAGTATCTCACCACTGCACTCTTTTGCCGTTATATCCGTTTTTGTCAGTGACGTTTTATCTATGTCTGAATCATTGTCTTGGCTATCAACCTCTCATGATACCAGGTGCCCACGGACAACTTTATAGCGCATAACCTTACACCCCTTTCCAAAATATAAAGATTTTACGGAATGTCACTTAAGATAGCAGCGTTCTGTTAGAATTCCATTTAGCTAGTTACTAAAATTGTGATGTAAACAAACTCTTTGTTGTGAAACTTGTGAGGACAAATGACTTGTTATACATATGATATTTGAAATACAGACGATATATGTCCTTTTGCCAAATTTCTCAGTTTTAATTAAACTGTATTCATGCGACGTCTGCATAAATGTGTTTTCTATCGCATTAAGCGTCTCGGTCTAAGCTTTAGAACGGACGGCTGTGTATATTGATAAAAACATGACTAAGATTGATTTTCAACTGCTGAATAAATTCTCCGTTTTATTCATGTGTTTGTTATGTACCCAGCTTCTAAATGCCGCTTAAACGAGTATATATTGGTAACAAATGTTCATTTGTCGGCAGTTTAGCCACCATACATCCTACGAATAAAGATTTATTGAAATTTACTGCACATGACATCATAATCATTAATACATTAGCCATCAGTTGACATTGAAAACAAATAACGAGTCTATGTTGATTGGCAGGCGGTATTGATTGTCTGTTTTTTTTGTTGTTGTGATTGACTTCTTACAGTGTACTTACTTAAGGCTATTTCATTCATATGACGGCGTGTCAGCCAATTGTGCAAATAAAGCTATACATGCACTATATAACAC
>JAVFBZ010137650.1:0-22287 GCA_032466195.1 Katharina tunicata
AGGTGCGATCGCGGTAAAACATTGCAAATAAATTTGATTCTTTCTGAGGAATGACGACTCTTAAAACATTGACCACTTATCTGGTACCTTTAGGAATATTAATTGCTTGAACTGGGGCAGGTTAGTTTCAGACGAACGCTTTTAAAACATAGACAAATGTTGTTGTTTTTTTATAAGATTTATAAATGCTTTTTATCAACTTGTGTATAGCCATGTCTGGCTGTACCGGTATGTAAAATGAAGAGAATGTTCAGCTTTAAAATTATTTTGAGCCCAAACTGAAGGTTATCACCCAGATTTTACACATTTCACTCATTGTGTTGTGGAATCCTTGAATATGTGGAAAAAACTATTTAATACATTTCTTTATGGTTTTTTTTCTACCTTTGTATCTCAAATTAATCCATTTTAACATGGATATACAGATCACATTTCACCTTCCTCATTTTCCATACACATGATCATGAAAAAAGCATTAAGTTATACCTATATGTTTCAAATTTATAGTTTGAAAAAGATTTATTTGTTCTTTGTAAAATCTGTCTTCCTATTTCATTCTTTCTACATGTAGCCTATATACCACCTAAATACATGTCGTGCCTATAATTGAACATTTAGAGTACATGACTAATTTGAAAAAAGCACTATTGCTATATATCTTTATTTTTTTTATATGACCTGATTTCTGATATTTTTATCCTGATTTTATACTTTGTGTTTAAGGAATTTGAATCGAAAAACACTGGAGCCGATATTAAATAGAAACCATGTTGATAGAGTGGAGATTTCTATGCTGGAGACAGTTGGAGTTAAAGGTGAGTGCAATTGCAAATGCCTTATTCTACCTCCCAGTACAATTATTCATGATATGTTAATGTTACGGTTTAGCTGGATTTCTCTCAAAATCAACCAAATGGTCCAAAAAGACTGTAAGGTTGTAATCTGTAAAACTTTTACCACAATTTACGTCTCAAATGAAATAGTTTCATGATTAAGCTAAGAAATTATTTTAAACAAAACTATTGCAAACTTGCCTGGCATTCTTTACTTGTTTCTATGTTCAGGTCGAATGGATTTCTATGACCAGTATGGTGTTATATGTGATGTCCTACAGAATCACATGATGGAGATGTTGACTCTCATAACCATGGATTTACCTAGTAATATATCTGACAGGGCTCAAACCAAAACCAACAAACTAAGACTATTAAAACAGATAGAGAGGATTCAAGGGAGGTCACTCTTGACTGGCCAATATTCCAGTTACCTAGCCGATGGTGTAGAAGAGACTGGCAGGTTAAATTTCTCAAGTGTTACCCCGACATTTGCTGCAGCTTTACTCGAGGTTAATAGCCCAAGATGGAGGGGGGTGCCAATCGTTCTTGTGTCTGGCAAGAAATTAAAAGAGCGTGTTAGTTATATTAAAATTGTGTTCAAAGATAATATCTTTAGCATGGCAAACATGGAACCATATAAAGATGAAGTAGGGGAAAATAACTCTGGTCGACAACTTGTATTTCATGTCGAGCATGGAGGAATGTCTGCTCCAGGAATAGTGGTTAGTAAAACTTTAGGGAGGCTGCTCATGCCAGAATCTTTAAAACAGGAAGATATCTTGCCACCATTTATTTACGAGCAACCTTTAGAAAGTGTTTTATTCTACAGTCTAAAGAATTCCTGTGATGCTTACAGTTCAGTGATAGCTGACATTGTAGATGGAAAACATGAGAATTTTGTGGGTTCTGACCATTTATTAGCACTCTGGGATATTTGGTCAGACGTTCTTCATGTGACATCTCCACCGCGACTTTATGATTCTGCAAATAATTACAAAGAGCTAGAGTTCATATTAGTAGGGAGTGGTTTAAAATTCAGGGAGTTGATCCAGCAAAATGAGTCTACTTTTCCACCAGATGCTAGTATAAATCATCCAGTAGAGTTCACCACAAGACCCTCTGAGTTTTTGGGTGGAAAATTATTTGTGAATAGTATAGAGATAGTAATAAAAACTTTATCCCTTGATATACAGGCACAAGTTTTACAAGCCATAGAGGAAAGAGGGGTAGCACATATTGCACTATCAGGGGGGACAACTCCACAGAAGTTATTTCAATGTTTGGCCCAGTTAGGATCTGCTTTCCCTTGGGCCTGGACACATATCTGGTTAGTGGATGAAAGATGTGTTTCATTATATGACCAAGAGTCTAACTTTCACAGCCTACAAGAGAATTTACTTAGTTTTATCAGCATTCCATATATTAATATACACCCAATGCCAGTGGTGTTGGGGGGGCGAGTCTGCTCACCTGGGGACGCTGCGGACCAGCTGTATGCAGACACAATCAGACATGTCATACCAGGAGCTCAGTTTGATCTAGTAGTATTAGGGATGGGCACTGATGGTCATACAGCTTCTTTATTCCCTCACCAATCTTCTTTACGAGAGACTCAACGTCTGGTTGTCTTTTCCCAGGCCCCTGGGGGAGACAACCCTGAGCGTCTCACTTTAACATATCATATCTTAAACTCTGCACGCACATTAAATATTTTAGTTAGCGGTCAGCACAAACATTCAGTTTTAGATAAGCTTCAAACCCCAACAGCAAATCTTGACTTCTTTCCTGTTCTAGGAATCCGGCCCTTGCAGGGTAATATCACGTGGTATATAGATGACGAAGCTTTTTATGGTTAATACCATATTACATTATTCTCATTGTCAGGGGACTCGTACAAGTTGTTGAAACGAAAAATGTTAGTTGCAGTAAAAGACGTACAGAATCAATGGCTAGTAGTCTCTGGTGGAAGGGCCTTTAAATCAGTGAAAAGTTGTAAAGAACATTATATTTTTTGTTATCAAAGTCTTTGTTTCATTCCCATGAACAAGTAGGTCCATATTATTTTATATGCAGACACATGTGTTTGTTTATCTTCTTCTTTTGTATTAACAGTTAGCCAAATATGCATTTTTGCTTAGTCTCCTCTTCCTTAGTCTCCTCTACTTCCATTCCATTCCAACTGTTTTAGTTTTGACTTCATTTTAGTGATTACAATACCGAACTTATCAATATATTTTTGATCTCTTTATCATCAGACCATTTTTGTCAAGTAATGTCCTGATTATATGTTACCTTTATCATGTAGCCAATATTTAACCGATCAGTATTTTGAATATATTCAAAATGGATTTCAATTTTGCCAGAAACAATTTTTGTAGCTCAGGTTGTGATTTGTACATACTATGTGAATAAGGCCTATTTTTAAATGTTGGCAGTTCCTAGGACAACATGTTTATATCAGCATTCCATATATTCTGTATGATATGACACTGTGTCACTCATAATTCTTCCCTTTCTCTTTATTTATTGTATTAACTAAATTCTGAAGATGCGAGTTATGAAAATATACTTTTTATCCTCTTTAAATGTCATTCATTGAAGTTGTTTTGATTGTTTATATTGGTTGAAGCTTAGCTCTATTCGGCTGAAACCTCTTCTCTGATGGCTTTTTTTTCACTCAAACAACAGGCGACAGACAACCAACGTGGCATTGTGGTGACAAATTGACAATATATATTCTCGAAGATGAACTGACATCATCATCATTTTGTAAAGATTAAAGACCAAAGACTGGAATGAGACATGAAGTATACATGTATATAGTGTACTAGTAATAACAATGTATGAGAACAGTTTACAAAGCAAAACAAATAAATGCAAATTTCTGAACAAAGGTAAGTTGCCAGTACAAGTGAAAAGCACACAGAAACGCATCAAACCTGAAGACAAACAATAGGGACAAAAGAAAAGCAAATCGGTACAATGTACAACACGGCTAGGAGTTACATAATCGGTTATATAAAAAAAAAGAAAAAGCATTATGTGCAGAGACGACTTTGGACTGACGTAGGAGGACTTTGTAAAAGATCCCCATACAGACATGGAAAACAGTATACCTGGTCATGTGACCATATTAATAAGATCAAATTTGTACTTGGCTATATTTAGTGACTTGTAATAGCCACGTTAGTGGGAGGGGACTTGAAATGCTACCGTCGATCAGTCCGTCTTCACAGATCAACTTAAACTTTGAATGTAGCATTCAGAGCGGCTAGTTGGGTGGGAGCATTCTGTGCCCTGGTGCTGTCTAATGAGGTGTCCTGTAATTCTATTGTGTCGCCTTCTATGTTGCGGGCGTTGCTTAGTATGGTTTCCTTCACCCATTGTTGAGGATGTGTGTACGTACGCAACGCAAAAAAATGATCGCGGACCATAATGAATGTTTCTGGCAGGAGTGTATACAATACAGTAACACAAATATGTAGACTGGATATTACCTCTCTCAGTAAAGCGTTGGGAAATACATTATTAGTTAATAATAGAATATAAGACGCACTAATATTCATTATACTGTCACGCGCCTGGCCAATCCAAAGTTGTCGTTCCTTGCACTGACATGTGAGTGAGTCAACCTTAAAAAGAATCAATCCTATACTTCCTACTCGAGATATATTTGTGATACTTTGTTGTTGGGTTCTGTTAACTGGGCATTTGACGAATACAGAATTATCTGTATCTGTTTGCAGGCCTATTTAGGCTATATAACGCGCTCTTTGAGGTTTAATCTTGATGAAGGGCGCAGAACCCAACTTGCATGTACTCCATGAGGAAAAAGGGTTAAGAGGTGTAAATTGAATGACTTTCTAGATTGGTGTCTCCTATTAAAGCGCCATGCATCAATATAATTCACATTATTACTTATACCGAATGTTCTAAACACTTAACTATTCTATTCTTTTAATTTAATGTATTATGACAATGTATGTGGTATTTTGTATTGTGTAATTTTCTTTTTATGTTGAGGAGATCCCCTAGTGGCTGTGGGATATCCTCGTTAAGGAAATAAAGAATTAAATTAAAGATGCTTTCCTTCAGCCGTTGGACTTTAACGCTTTTATATATGTGATATAATCTGGAATACAGTATAAAACCACAATGTAAGAAATAACGAAGTCCCGAAGATGATACATTTAAACAGCTGTTCTAAAAAAGGAAAGTTTGAAACCCTTTCATAATCCTTCCATCTCTGGTAGATTTAGTCATATTGTCCTTCAATCAATCTCACCTCAATAAGAGGCTTTCCATCAAGACGTATGGAATAAGAGTATTCATGATCTATTAGTAGCGCTATAATCTGGGATTCACTCAGAAAACTTTCTCTAATTGTTATTTTGTCCACCGCCACATTAGTGGGAGGGGGACATGGAAATGATGCTGTCCTTTAGTTCGTCTTTCCGTAACAATAATGTTGTGAACCCAATAACTTGAAAACAAATTCACGTATTAATGTCAAAATTGGAATGTGTTTTGTTGCTGTCCAGACATCGGATGGGATTGCGTTCCATTAAATTCTGCATACCAAAATGGCTGCCATTGCTTATTTTACAATGTTCTCGTATTTATTGGTTGTAAATACCACAGCTTGATAATAAATTCACCAATTATCTTCAAACTTAAAATGGCTGTTTCTTAGCCCATTCCACGGATGGGTTTGCATTACAGTGAATTGTGCTCAACAATATGGCCGCGATTGCATATTTTACAATGTTCAGGCCTACGTGTGTTGTGAAAAACATAACTTGCAACGTCAAGTCGATTACACAAAGGTATGTGATGAGATTTGCCTGTGACGTCGAAGGGTGTCTCTTCAAGTTCAATCATTAGATTGGCCTGTCTTCACAAGTCTGGCACAAAACCCCAATCAAATAAAAAAGGAATAGTTGATACAATGCATTGATTGCCGAAGGTGGGACGCTGCAAAGTGAGTGAAATAATCCTATATAAGTACTGCGTAAAACGCCAATGAAATACATTTACCGCAGTCGCGTTAATGAATGCAGGATATTTGAATTAATGCATTCGCCAATTTTCTGTGAAGCTATGTGAATTGCTAATGATTTGGAGTGAAATGCGACTCAAAATAGATACATTGCCTTTTTAGACGAATTTGAAAGAAATCAACAATGTGGTTGTGAACCGTTTATATTGTGTATAACTCCATGTGCTCAGCGCTTCAGGTGCCTCAGGAAAGAACCGCTTTGTTGTGGTGCTCTGTTGTCTTGCATCGGATAACTGAACCATACCGATTGCAATTGGACTTTAACGCCGTTATGTGATTGAAATAATCTTATAAAACTAATATGGAACAAGTTAAAAGAAAATAAAAGTAACTCCGAATATATACTGAAGGGATCATATTTGATATCCTATATTTCGGTCTACCTATGTAGCCGTCACCAGGAATATATATTTTCATAATCTTGATGATGGCTACATTGAGAGAGCGAAATATAGAATATCAGAAATGTTGACTTATATATTCGGAGTACTCTTTTTTTTAATGCAAAGTTGATCTGTGTTCGTACTTAATTGTGGAACAAGTTAACATTCGCGAAGTTGATGATTTTACAAAGCTATCCTGAAAAAAGAATGTTTGAAATCCTTACCGTAATCCTTCCATCCGCTCAGGAGGGTTTAGCAATACTGTCCTTCGAGCAATCTCACCCCAATAAGAAGCTTTTCATTATACGTATGGAATTACAATCTGTATGTTTTTTTGTAGTATTATAATCTGGAATTCACTGAGAAGACTTCCCTTTAAGTTAATTTGGTTTCTTTTTTTACCCCCGCCACGTAAGTGGGAGGGGGACTTGCATGCTGCCGTCCAGTTCGTCTTTCCGTAACAAAAATGTTGTGAACCCGATATCTTAAAAACAAATTTATGTCCAACTTGGAATGTAGTATAATAGTGTCAAGACGACGGATTGGATTGCATTCCACCAAACTCTGCATGCCATTAACATGGGCGTCATTGCTTATTTTACAAAAAATATCTACTTATTGGTTGTAAATAGGTTAATTTGATAATAAATTTTTATTAAATATCGATTATCAACAAACTTCAAATGTATCTTTCAGACCACGGATGTGATTGCATTCAAGTGAATTCTCCACAAGAATAAAATTAAATGTATATTAAAGTGGAAATCTTATTTTTAATTAAAGGCCACTATACACTATATAACGACTACATTAAACCGTTCTTTATCCTTATCCTTATACTGACCCTACATTAGGTAATAGGTATATAGCTTAGATCTTAAGATAAATGTTTTGCTTTAATGACAAACTGTCTTAAAAATATCTTGACATATTTGATAAATCCACAATACTCTTGTCCACTTTAGGGATATGCCTGTGTACATTATTTATCCTGGCTTCTTGTGCTGTTACGCTTGCGTGTAAGAGTGAATTACGACTTATTTACATTCATAACTGAACTGCACAATAGTCTAGTTTATATTGGTGCATGCACATTGTCCCGATAAAAGTTGTGTGATAACTCATTTTATCTGTGATTTCGGTATACGAACACGAGCCAGAGGAAATGTATAGATGACTACCTGACCAATATTGCAGATGAACAGAACCTAATTGTGTGAGTAGCTTGGTAAAGGTGCATTCACATGATACAATTTGTAGTAACGACATTAGGGGATTCCCCAAATTAGAAGCCTTCTGATTGGTCGAGATTTTTTAAAGACAAATATCGACCAATCAAAGCACGTTAAACAAGGGGAATTCCCTGAAGTCGTTACAACAAATCGCACTGTGTGAATGCACCTTTAGCAAGAACATAAACAGACAGTTCTATGACGCTGATTGGTTCACCAACCATCCAGATAGACGCCCAGTGACGAATCAAGTGAACTAAGTAGGAGTACTAAAGGCCGACATGTTCTACGTCAGTCTTCTATGTCACCAGGTCAAGATCAAAGCGTTCCTTTTTAAATAATTACATTCAAGCTTATTTTATTTTTCGATATAGGTCTAAGAATACTTTTAGACCTTAGCTGTATAATTTAGTTTTCCGATGACTTTGTTGTCTAACACCCCTATGGATTATTCTAGATTATATGCAATGCAGAGCCGTACCCTCGATGTTAAACACGTATGAACCAGATTGGAAAGTGACTTTCTTGTCGTCGTACTGCTCATAAAGGGACAATGGACATGAGGCATATCTCTGTACATGACTGGGCCAATGCCTTGAGAGTTTCTCACCGAGTATACACCTAACCCATATCCACTCTTTTGAGTTGTTAGTTAGTCTGTGCCTACTATGACAATAGCACTGTTATATGAGGACACCCTCATGGACACCAGGCACTGTCTACCTTCCGGTCACAGAATAATTAAAGACTGCGTTAGTTTCAGTAACCGTTATGGTCCAGCTTTGCCCATTTTTTTGTGGTTTTTTTTGTTGAATTTTAAAAAAACTATCTAAAACATTTTAAGCACAACATTTCAATATATTCCACTCATGTAGATAAACAAATAAGCGAATTTAGTTACTGTGTTTTTATTTTCGTCTGTCAGATGGTAGTGTGATGAGGTATAGCCATATAGCCTACTGGCGCAGCCTCAGATTGTTACATTTTTTACTGCAATATCAAAAATGAAATATACAGAACTGTAAAGAACTCATTTTAAAACACTACATACAATAGGAGCTAAAACACCGCTCGATATGATAAATTAGTATTGTATAACAGTTTCAATTTCGCTCCTCATACGACTAACGCGAATTTAGTTGCGATGTGCTCGTATCCGTGTAAGAGGATGTACGTAACCACTCAGTGCAGTTGTACGCATGGTTATTCAAAAGCCATTCAGATGCGGCATAAAACCTTACGCCGTAAATGACTTGGTCAATACCCTTATTTCTGTACCAATTTCGAGAGATCTAACAAAATCAGATCATTGGAGACTGTCAATGCGTCAGTAAAGGCCAAAAACAAATTTCGCTTGAAAGATCCCCCAAGAATTCATGTGTAGCCTTTCACGAGACTCAGATTCAATCTAAGCAGATAGCTGGTGAGTTTCTCGCCTCTGCTCATAGTGTAAGTAGGATAACCGTGCGTTCGACCTTAAAACCCAATCGAATAAATATATTATTAAATACAAATTAATAGAAATTTAATGTTTTCATTTTACACCGGTCGTCTATATCTGGGTTATTAATATTATAATTTTAAAACAAGCCAGATAGCAATCCTGTCGTAATCCGTTATTACCTGACTATTGTTCCTTCACCAATTTGACATCCTTGAGAAACGGTTCATCAAGAGCATGGAATAAAAAGTATAAACGATGCCAGGCTAGGATTTACTGAGAGATTCATAAAACGATTGGCTTTTCAACAATATATACGTGTCCTTGATCATTAGAATTAAAATATTTTAAAATGCAAAATTAAGAATAAGAAATAATTCAAAATAAGAAAACAGTTTGAAATCGCGGACTTGGAAATGTACATGTTGCCGACAATTAAATGTAAACTTTATGTACGTTAGACGATTCTGTCACTTTTCAACAGTTGGTGGATTGAAATTAATGTGAGATAAGTTCGAAGCTGAAGACATCTGGGATCACGGAGTGGTATTCATCGATGCTTTCAACCAAATGCCGTTAGCTCAAAGTCGTCATATCTGTAAAAGAAATGCCATTTAGTACATAGTATGTGGAAGTTGGTACTCAAAGCTATTTTAAAAGAGATTGTTTGTTTCGTTTTCAGTTCTTTTCTTTTTTATTTAGGCCTATCTATTAACTGATAACTATCCACCGCGCTAAATCATTTAAGCAGAATGTGACCCACCAGATAATAAAAACATTCGTCTTTCGCTGGATTATATTCACTCAATCACCCCCTTTAGGGGAGGCCTTTGACATGGAAATAGATAAATAACGCTGGTAGCAATTCTGTATCCTAACGTTACGCATATATACGTTTAGCCAGATTTGGGATGTGGGTAAGATTGTACTGCAAATAATGTAGTCTGTACGTGTGTTCGTTGACTTTGACTCATAGAAGTAGCGTGATGACTCCTTTATACGAGGACTTGTCTGTTTGATTGAGCTTTTATACCCCATCGGCGAAGGAACCCACCTGAACGAGGCTTGCAACACGGAAAACAACACAACACATTTACAGGACAAAGAACAGGACACCACAACAAATCGGCTTCCTGGTGCCTCTTAGCTTAGAGAACAGGAAGCTCAAACCCAACCACCCACTTAAGGATGAATAATAGAAATGTCCTGTTTGATTGTGTCATAATATGTTCGGGGTTTATCTGACGTAGTGATGTCTGCCGTATTTGATGACATGTAACATGTCCGTCTGTACGGGAGCGCTACCTCAAAATATGCATATTGTACACACTTTGTGGCATAAGGATAACAGTTGTTAAACATTAAATGTTTCAATATAAAGCGTCCTGGTTGTTAGATACGTTTTGTAGACTCCACTGAATCAGAAATTCTTATCACAACATAAACGCGGCTTCATTGGATATTTGTGGATATTGGAATTTTCACTTCCAATAAAAAATTTAAAAAGTGGTAAAATTGGGCAAAGCGAATGCTCGAAGTCATCAATTTAACGTTCTCTGGATCTGTTCGCAATGGTATATTTGTATGAGAGGTCTTCGGTTACTTGAGTAGACGAGAGAATTGTTGTTGCGTATTAAATCAGCGACGACATGCACACCTTTAATTGTTACTTTTATACTTATTGTCTGAATTTGGAAGAACATCACTGTACACAATCACCTCGTGAAGATAGACAGATGTAAAATTTAGCGCGTTCAGAAGGTAGTTGTTGAGCACTTGGAATACTGCAAACTATAGACGAACAGCAGCGGCGCAACAGAAGAAATTTAACCACATAAACAGAATTCTTTGAAAAAAATTACTTAACCTTTTTGCAATCATTGCTCACTTAAGCTGTCTTTATCGGACAATCGCGAGTGAATTTGCTGGTTATTGTGTGCCAGCGTCTATCAATCTGTTCAACCTGCTGGCAAAATCTACGCATATTGATACATACGGATATTGATACATACAATGACACTGTATACCTGTACTGGACCAATACATTGACTAAAGGCCAGTACACCTGTACTGGACCGTAGTAGATGTTATGTATCAACAGCCGCTGCGTAGGAGTGTAACAAAATCTGGAACTTTTATTAGATGCTTTAAACGCCGAATCTGTCTTAATTCTTGCCTTGAAAGTCCGATAAATAACCTTATAATTCTGTATTTAAAATTTACACTAATATTCCATTAGCTTTAATTCTCATATATTTAGTGACCCGTACATCATGTGAGTTCAAATGAGGGGAAGATTTTATTACAAATCATATACAATAATATTGTAACACCACATGCAATAGTCTAATTTATGGTGTGCCTTCTTTTTACCACGATGTAGGCATAGATTACTTTTTCTGAAGAGAGCTGCAACGTACAGACGGCCAAACCTATATCATTTGAGGGTAAATCTGGTGAATTGCTGGCCAATATTTGCAGATGAAAGTGACACAATTGAGTTAGTGGCATGACTAGAAGAACAATACCAATATGTTGAAGTTTTTAATACAGGCCCGAGAACGTGCGCAAGCATATATAAGGATCGTTTTCTTGATATGTGTATTGTCTAAAACTATATAGATTCTCCAAGACCATCGGCATTGCAAAGTCAAATAACTTGCAGCGAGGCGTTAACACCTAACCAAAATAGGAGTTTAATCTGGTCGTGAATCCGTACATCATGCACACTGCCGTACTCTGTGTATGACTGGACCAATGTCTTGAGAACTTAAGCCTGTTTTACAGTCCCTAATAAATAATATGTAACGCCCAACCCTTCGATAATTCGAATTTACCTTTATTTACCTCAAGTAGTTCTTGGGAGCGTCCTGTGCTCTGAGGAGCATCAGAGAGCCGATTTCCCGTGATGTCCTGTTGTCCGTCCTGAAATTGTCCTGTGGTATTTTTGTGTGTTGTCATGCAGTGTCGTTTGGGGTGGCGCTCATCACCCATGGCAATGGTACGCCGTCATATGAGTAACGTACGACGTAAAACCCCAACCAACGAACAAAATTGTTTAATTCGGCACTATGTCAAAATCGAGGGTAAGTCGATTCCCATGATAAATGATAAACATTAAATAAAATTCCGACTTTTATCTAACTTGGCGAATGGTCCTGTGTAAATATATTTTATAACAGTTATCCACATTAAGTCGATTGAGTTCTTTCTTTGTGTGGTGTCTCCCGTGACTTGAGAACCGTTATGTTGGGATGCACAAGCGAATACACTTTGTAACGCACTTGGTCTGAAATATTCTTTTGAGAATTGTGTTGATATGTGAGCTTCGTCACGTTTCACTGAAAATTGACATTTAATTTCAGTGTAGCTCCAGCAGTTGGAAATTGTACCAAACCAAAATCGAGGTTTGCATATAAACAATTATAAGATTTTAATCCAAGTATTTAAGTTTACCGTGGTACAGCGCCGTGGATCAGGTGGTGAGCCTGCTTTAATGTATCCATACAATTTATTTGTTCAAGCTCGCCTGTCGACCTGGGTATTAAGGGAAGTTTCCGGTGGCTACAAACATCGTAATCTGGGGACAACGGGTTTTTTTTACGGTGTCCACCATATACCGACAACACAGAGTCGTCAATAAGTGAAATGCACTTAAAGTTGTGTAGGGCCTACGATATTAAACACCGACAAAGTAACAAATAAATATGTTCAGAAGATGATTAATCAACTACCAAATAATTTGTTTAACGGCTTGTGTTTTTCAATTGATATTTTGCATTTCGTCGATATTCAGTTATAATCAGATTCCCGATCTATTGCCCCAGCACAGAAGCTTAGCTTGTTGTTCCGTTGAAATAATTGAGCTGATGATTAGGGCCAGTGTATTGTGCATCTGTCAAGGACAGGGCGATGAGATCTCTAATCTCGCATCAATTTGATCAAATCATTCAACCATTCAGCCGGGCCTTCTTTATTTCGACAGATCACACTTATCCGTATTAAATCAATTGTTCCATGTTATATTAGTGCCCAATGGATCGTGTTCAGTAAGTGCTCTCAGTGTAGTCAGATAGCATCTACCCTCACATCAGTGTATTCATGAACTTACTAGATGTTCTTTAGAGAATTTGGATTTGGGCATCTGGATTTCGTTACTTTTCACAATAGGTGATATATAGATCCTGTCTGGTTCAAACAGTTGGACATAGAACTAAGTTTGTGATATGATTCAATATTGAGAAATAAAAATCCAAATAACAAAAATATCTCCCTTACAAATAAGATATTAATTACGAAGATTTCAACTCCAACATTTAAATTGATGCTGTATAGGCAATTAGTGATCTAAATACACATCAGAGTATATTCGCTGTCACTGCTGGTGAAATACCAAACCCATCTTAAGAAAATTTGCCATCGTTTGAGAAGTTTTTACACAGTGTTCTCTTTTAATGACTTTAAACATTTACAGTCCGGTTTTTAAGAGGTCATCAGATTCCTTAAAGTCCTCTCAAAATATCACCTTTTTTCTAAAAGTACTACATTTGTGGCTAATATAAATTGAAATCCTATATGTTTATACAATTGGGTCACTGGGAAATAACTTTCCAAGACTATCCTTTTTGAGCATTTATTGCCCATACAATTGTTCTCTTTTGTTAATTGTATTTCACTTATACAAACAGAAGGAAGTTGAGAACAAAGAAGACAAGAAGTTGAAGTGACGTAAACAGCAATTGATTAGGCAATTCTGTTTGTGGATTAAGTTTTAATCATTTGAAGCGAAATTACTGTAGGGTCTATGGCGGTTGGCATACCTATACGACTCTGCTTGTAGGCTTGAGTACATAATGGACTATCGGTAGAAGAAATTAATGTCGGCAAAGATTTATAAAAGTTCAAATTTAGAAATTAACTTCGATCTATAAATGGTTGTTTTACCTGAATGACCTTTATAAGATTTGGATTCTTTCAGTTAGTTTAATGAAAACGGAGATAATTTCTGTATAAAAGTGTGATTGGGCTAACGATCGTTAGATTGCACCTGCTCCCTCATCAGACTCTTCTAGTAGATTGTAACCCTAAATGGAATGCCAAGGACGTTTTATCTGTTCAAGGAAGCATTCAAGTACAAGTGACCTCGATCATACCAGATAGGGTTGTATTCTTTATGTTTTGTCGACGGGGCGCCATTCATTTAATGATAACAGAAACAGCTTTTACAAGCACGAATCCCCATGAACAGCGTAATGCTCCGTCGAGCAATCATCCTTTAATGAAAGTAGCGTGGGAATAAGTCTGCTTAGCAAAAACATAATAAACAATAATAATGGTGCAGCGATAGACTTGTTTAATTAACAATTGAGAATGACATAATTTGCATCGAAACGTTATACTGTTTTTGTTTTGTTTAGTAAAGATGGGCAAACAGCAGTTGAATTACACTTATACCAATCGTTATGGAAACTGGAATAAATGAGTTATTCGCACACATTTTGTACCCGACATATGACAGATGTGTAGTTGTCTTGCACTGGGGAATACTGGAATATACAGACAAGGAGCGGAGGCGCAACACAGGACATTCCTGCTCATAAACACAATTCCTTGACAGTATTTGTGACAGCATAGGGACCCCAGCTTTCTACAACAATTTAACACTTGGAGCTGCGTTTATCGGTTAATTTCAAGTTAAGAGATAGTGATGTTCTGCAAGCGTCTATCTAAGGTTTCTTAATGATCTGGATTCTGCTGCTGAGCCCTGCAATGGATTTTGTACATTTATTTGTTACACCAGACTTCCATGACTATGTAAGAGGATTCCAGGCGTTGGGTTTTCCTCCACGAAGTCGATCCCGCAGGCGGAGACCAGGAGCAAATTCTGAATGTCCATGGTCTACCGCCTTGTCAATCCGACAACACAATCCTTGTATGTACTGAAGCTGGGATCAAACAAACACTTGTAAGTCAGTTCGGATCCAAAAACTTCCCCGCAGTATTCACACGTCTTCGAGAACTTCTCCATGGTCTCACCTGGTGGTGGCGCTCTGGCAAGAAAACAAAAGTTTAACTGCTTGTTGATTCATAGATTTTATGATTCATTCTTGTATTCTGCCCTGAAAAAACTGTGTCTGTTATAGTGTTCCATAAGCCAATTAACACTCGATGAAAACTCTTAGGCCAGAGGCTTGTTACCAGTGTGATTAATTAACCGGCAATCACTTATTGCTCCATGTTTTCATTGTGAATGGATATCCTATCGATCAATATTTTCTTGGTTCATAATCGATCAGAAATCTTATTCGTCCGAGAATATCTCAATCTATTGAATCTTTTCTCAATTTATCCTTCATAGTTGTTCTCAATGATTTCCAATTCAACAAAATAATTAGTGTTATCTCGACAACCAAAAAAAAACTGATCTGGACAATTTTGACGTTACCTTCCTACCGTACCGTTTTGTCATTGGGTTTCATTGCAGAGTGCAGAAAACTGTTTTCATTAATCAAATTAATCTGATAGCAAAAATGCGCTTATATTATCCCTCTTTCGTCATCAGTGTTGACGTATTCTGGCAATTCTGACTTACCTTATATGTCTCTCGAATAGCTTGGAGGCGGATATCTGAGTGACAAACAGCACTGAGAGAAAGGCAGCTAATACAGTTACGTGGTACCTCATCTACAATACAAAATACCATACATCAGCATTCATAACTGTCTGATCAAATTTATCACACTTTATTGGATAAACCGAGCTAGCTGGGAATCAAAGACGGGAGTTTGGGGATTTTATCGAGATTCATCGAGAAAGACTGTCATCGAAGCATGATATATAACCGCTCCAAAGCTGATCAGGCACAAGTAAGGCAACTAGTGGTATGAATAATAAAACACGGCGAGAAGCGACCTGGTGAACTGAGTCCTTTCCATTTTGTTATATAATTTGACCGTAAATAAGTTACGGTTCCCTATACGAATAGAGTAGTGACCATAAAGCCCTTTAACACGAGCCCACACAACCAGAACCACAATCCGTTGTAGGTCCACTTAACGATACAACCCAAGGCTCCCCATAAAATCAGTTAAAACTTAAAGAAGAAGGTGATGCCTTTAAATTTTGGATCGATGTAAAAAAAATCCTTTCATCTCTACGGACAAATGTTGATGACTTTAACAGACAAATATGGAATGGTTTGTAATCTCATCGTTTTTCTCAGGAACTCGACATTGCCTCTGTTTTTGGTTACTGTACTGTCTTCTCACCGATCTATCTGAGCCACTCGTGTCAAGTTAGCGGTTTAATATTCATCGGTTGTTATTCAATGTAGCAAATGCCTGACTGCTCTTAAAACTAATTATTTATCTTATAAAAACAACAGCATTAATATTAAACAAGGACAAAAAAACAAAAGCTGGATTTGTTTTCAAATAAAAGCTAATCGCTTTTTATGGTTCAATGTACACAGAAATGAAAACAACTTGAAAGATCGAACAATCAAAGATCACGTATCCAGCATTTTGTTTTTCAACCAGATATATTAACACAGCTCAACTTTCGAAAAACGTTTCTAAGGTTTCAAGGAAAGCTTATTAAGCAGGTTGGTTGGTATTAGACTGGTTTTTATATTCTGCAAATCGACCTTATAAAGAAAAACTCCAAAAGCTCTTCTCTTCCCTAAACGTAATTGTATGGGTTTTATTTACAATTACAATATCATTTATTGGTCTGTTCTCGATCAATTGAATATATTTACAACACACAATAAAATGTCAACATGTTCTGTAATGTATTTAATTTATCATCCTAGTTGTAAATAAGCACAGGTATAAACTGTCAACTGCAGCGTTGTAATGATCATGTTATGTGCCGTGAGTTTTGTGAAATAAAATGAGAGTTAATAAAGCGTTATTTATAACAGTGAATATTAATGTTTGTGGGGCGTGGAATGGCCCAACGATTTGTACCCGCTACTCACCTGCAGGCAAACTCTATTTCTTTTAAATGTTTAAATAAATTGGATTTCATTGTGACAAATAAAAACCGGTTATTGGATGCTGTTTATTGGTCATGCTTTTCGTTTATTTTTTATTTCTATCAACTAACATACTCTACATCACTCCTCCACGGAGCCCCCGGACTTCCTCCCGATAACGAAACTGTTATTTATGGAAGCGCAAGGCGGCCCTCGAGGTGTCGACATCAACTGCTCGGGATTCCATGCAGTTACAATCTCGAGTGGTCGAATTGTCGACGATGGCCGTAAAAAACTTCCATCGTTTTTCTCAGGAACTCGACATTGCCTCTGTTTTTGGTTACTGTACTGTCTTCTCACCGATCTATCTGAGCCACTCGTGTCAAGTTAGCGGTTTAATATTCATCGGTTGTTATTCAATGTAGCAAATGCCTGACTGCTCTTAAAACTAATTATTTATCTTATAAAAACAACAACATTATATATAGAAAACCACTATATAGAAACACAACAGATTATAAAGGTTTTCATTCTAATACACTTTGCGTTTCGTGAGGACACCTTGTAAAAAAATCCACTTGTATCTTTCTACACAAATATCCAACCTCAATCATAATGTTTGTAAGGTGAACTGCTCTTGACAGCGAACGTTAAGGGTCTAGTTCCGTATCGCAATATTCAACTGCAAATAACCTTTTTGGGTACGTTTGTTTGTTAGTTGGGATTTTGGGATCTTTTTCAGTTCGCATGTGGATAATTGTAAAAGTTATTATCTCTTTATATAAATTTAAAACATCTAAAATAAATTATATATAGTCGTGTCGAATCAACATAAAGTGATAAAGCATACATGTATAGAGTGGAAATGATGGCCAAACTAACTTGGGTCTAACAGCATACACTGCACATTATGGGAGCGTTTGTTTTGGTCGCGTTTAGCGTCAAACTCAAGGGTGTTTCGTACATAACTTCGATTTGAAAACACAACTAATACTCATTCACATGCGACATAAACCGTGCTGGGGAGATTATAAGAATGTACTTAATCGTATCACCATTCCTGGCATCCTGGAAATCCTACTTAATATAGGAGCTGATTGGTCTATGCGGTAGACATGGTCAATTGTGGACATATCGATGGCCGACATTTCTGTTGATGAAGAGTGAGAAAACGATAAAAATAAATCCTAATGTTTTGAATTACTTGTAATTTTATGCTTCAGATTTAGATAAACATTGTAGTTTAAGTTGGACATTTTAAACATTCAGTTTCTCTGGGGAATTCGTGGATGAGACAACCATTTCAATCGTGCTGACCTTTACGACTGATTAAATTCCAATTACTTTATGGTTTCCCCCATCTGCTCTGATAGCTAGAGGATACGACAAGAACTATTACTGGAAGTCAAATCTTAAACGTGAACAAGAATCACTGATTTTTTTGCATTTAACTAACAAAGTCCGATTCCAGAGAGCATCTTTCATACTAATCACAATACCAACAATCCCGCTTTCGAACACTTGTTTTAATTTCTTTTTATGGTAATACATATTTATATTTCTTAATGACTAAGGATCCAGATGTACACATATTAATGTCTCCACTAAGAGATTCAGCATTAAACACTTTTAACTATTTTTATTTTGCTTTGTGTAATATGGCATTGCCCAATATTTACAATTAGTCTATGCGCGAAATCGCATTGATAGCATCCAGTGGAAGCTGATGATACCTGTATACGTGGTAGCAGATGATAACTGCATACGAGCCAGCGAAAGATAACTGCATACGCGGCAGCGGATGATAACTACATATGTGGCAGCGGATGTTAACTACATACGCGACAGCAGATTTTACCTGCATACGCGGCAGCGGACGATAACTGCAAACGTGACAGCGGACAATAAATGTATACGTGGCAGCGGACGATAACTGCATACGAGGCAGTGGGTGATAACTGCAAACGTGGAAGCGGATGATAACTGCATACGTGGCAGCGGATGATAACTATATACGTGGCAGCGGATGGTAACTACATACGTGGCAGCGGATGATGACTGCATACGTGGCAGCGGATGATAACTACATACGTGGCAGCGGATGATAACTACATACATGGCAGCGGATGATAATTGTATACGTGGCAGCGGACGATGACTGCAAACGTGACAGCAGTTGATAACTGCATGCGCGACAGCGGATGATAACTGCTTTGATACGCGGCAACGGATGATAACTACTTTAATACGCGGCAGCGGATAATAACTACACACGCGGCAGCGTATGATAATTGTATACGTGGCAGCGGATGATGACTTCATACGTCGCAGCGGATTTTAACTGCATACGTGGCAGCGGACGATAAATACATGCGTGGCATCGAATGATAACTACATACTTGGCAGCGGATGATGACTGCATACGTGGAGGCGGATGACAACTGTTTACATGGCAGCGGATGATAACGTTTACATGGTAGCGGATGATAACTATGTACATGGCAGCGGATCATAACTGTATACATGGCAGCGGGTGATAACTACATTCATTGCAGCGGATGATAACCGTGTACATGGCAGCGGATAATAACTGTATACATGTCAGTAGAGGATAACTGTAAACATGATAGCGGATGATAACTGTATACATGGCGGTAGATGATAACTGTATACATGGCAGCGGATGATAACTGTATACATGGCAGCGGATGATAACTGTATACATGGCAGCGAATGGTAACGTATACATGGTAGCGGATGATCACTGTATACATGGCAGCGGGTGATAACTGTATACATGGCAGCGGATGATAACTGTATACATGGCACCGGATGATAAATGTATACATGGCAGCGAATGATAACGTATGCATGGTAGCGGATGATGACTGTATACATGGCAGCGGATAATAACTTTGTACATGGCAGCGTATGATATATGACATACGGGACTGCGGATGATAACTGTATATGTGTACAATTTTTTAAACATCACGGTGTCTTTTACATTTAATATTATTACCAACTTTAATTCATATCCTAAAACTCAATAGATAAGCTTGAAATCCCATTGTAAAAGTCTAGCTGAATCTGTACATTTTGTATGTTTCAACTCAACCCAATTTATGGATTTCTTGGGAACACGAAATTGTAAAACAAATGCTTTTTACAGTAACATTGGTCGATTGGCATAATAAGCCCATTGTAATGTTTAACGATTTAACGTTAAATTGCTCCATCTATCCCATTTCTTCTATTATTTCAGACAAGAAACCCTCACTCTAGCAAACGTCAACTTCTAAGGAAACTGAAATTCCTCATTTCCTTGCTTCATGTTAAACATGATACTGGTATTTTATGGGTACCTCACTTACGTAACGGCGGGCGCCAGCGGTACTTTTTTGTGAAAAGTATACCAAGTTCTGCCATGCTACAATATCAATGCTGAGGACAAAGGGGCCTCCGCTTAGAGGAATTCAGCCTTTGTTGGAACCCTTTATGCGGAACCGTACACAGGAAACGAAACAAATTATATTACTTAATCAGCCGGATTTTGAATCAAAGGTCTACCGATTTGGAAATAGACGTTCCACTTTTAAATACAAGCAGGCGAATGCCCACTGTCCCATGCTATCAGATGATAACTATTGAAGCGGTCGAAGACACCAGAAACGCATTAGTGTAACCATATAGAAACATTGCCCTCAGACATACATGTATATAAGAAGTTATCCGTTAGATTAGTCTCAACTTTTAAAAGTTGTTTTTGTCACTAAAAGCTGACAAAAAATAGAAAAAAATAGACCCGAGCAAACCACAAACCAGATAAAGCCTTCCACTAAACATACCACAAACGTATAATTACACTGTCAAGTTGTCAATATAAAATAAGCTGATACGCAATTAAGTTAACCGTCAAGAGAATATACCGCATCTATTCCCTCGGTAACTTTGGAAACAACTGAACCGCACAGTACACGGCCATTAGCTACAGAATTGTGCCCTGCTAAAACATTGTAATTCCCGCATCGTACAAGGCGATGCCAAGCGCATACTTGGACTTTACTGTTTTATTCAATACTTATTATCCATTTTCTCCAATTCATTGTGTAGTTTTTATCAAACTATTATAGTTGAAGTAACTGTAACTGTCAAAAACTCCTTCTGCGGCAGCAATTTCAAAACAAAAGAGTTATTTATGCAGATTTTCGAATTAGGTCGCCATCTTGCTAATCTCGTTGATAAATAAAATTATTTTTAAATGTTACCATTGCGAGGTGTGTGGTTCTTAAATTTAAAATATCTCAGAGACTTCAATTTAGCCGAACAGAATTGAAAATCACTTAACCGGACCAGTTAAAACTAGTAAGTGCCAAAATTTAAAATTACACATTTTTGCTCAGAACTGTTCTGTATCAATATATATGGATTACGTAGTAGGCTAATAACGGTACAGAGCTCTGCATCTACACGGCCCAATGATTTTACATTATATATTATATAAATGTGACAATATCTGCCGTAACAAACCGTCCACTGAATATTCCACAAACTTAAGTGTACACTCCATCGACGTGAGTATCCAGACAGTTGACCTGAGAATACAGACAATTGACCTGAGTGTACAGACAATTAACCTGAGTATACAATCAATTGACCTAAGTATACAGATAATCGACATGAGTATCCAGACAATTGACCTGAGAATACAAACAATTGACCTGGGAATACAGACAATTGACCTGAGTATACAGGCAATTGACCTGAGTATACAGACACTGGACCTACGTATACAGATACATTGAAGAGTTAACAGACAATTTGGTCTGAATGTGCATTGATCTGAGTATACAGACAAATGACCTGAGAATACATACAATTGACCTAAGTATACAAATGAACTGACTGAGTATACAGACAATTGACCTGGGTATACAGACAATTGACCTCAGTGTTAAATAAATTGATTGAGTATACAGACATGGGTATACATATAACTGACCTGAGTATACAGAAAACTGACTTGAGTAGACAGGCAATTGACATGATTATACAGACAATAGACCTGCGTATACAGTCAATTGTACTAAGTATATAGACAGTTGGCCTGAGTATACAAACAATTGACCCGGGTATAGAGGCAACTGACATAGGTATGCAGACAAATAACTTGAACACACTGGCAACACACTGAGTATACAGACAACTGACCTGAGTACACAGACAACTGACCTGAGTAGACAGGCAATTGACATGATTATATAGTCAATTGACCTGAATAAACACACAATTGACCTGAGTTAAAAGATAATTGACCTGAGTATTCAGACAAATGGCCTGAGTATAGAGAAAACTGAC
>JAVFBZ010137672.1:0-12247 GCA_032466195.1 Katharina tunicata
CATATGTAGCTATTATCAGATACCCCATCAGTCATATGTAGCTATTATCAGATACTCCATCAGCCATATGTAGCTGTTATCAGATACCCCATCAGTAATATGTACCTATTATCAGATACCCCATCAGTCATATGTAGCTATTATCAGATACCCCATCAGCCATTTGTAGCTATTATCAGATACCCCATCAGCCATTTGTAGCTATTATCAGATACCCCATCAGCCATATGTAGCTATTATCAGATACCCCATCAGTCATATGTAGCTATTATCAGATACCCCATCAGCCATTTGTAGCTATTATCAGATACCCCATCAGCCATTTGTAGCTATTATCAGATACCCCATCAGCCATATGTAGCTATTATCAGATACCCCATCAGTCATATGCCCACAAATATAAGTTGTTTCCTTGACTATTTCTGGAGATAGAAAGCTAATTTCACCCTTTAAAGCTGTTTGGTTTGTACAATGTGATGAATGTTAAGGGGAACGTTTCTTTTAGCGAAGTTTCCATTAAAAACATATCAGCAATTACCTCATATTAAATCTTGCTATCTTAGAACAAAATCCCACTATCAAATGGGAAACGGGATCGTCGCACTTCATGAAAGTCAGGTTGTCTTTTGACAACGACAACAAAAAGCACTACCACGAAAATACGCTCCACAAACGAGCGTATTTCAGATACCCCATCAGCCATATGTAGCTATTATCAGATACCCCATCAGTCATATGTAGCTATTATCAGATACTCCATCAGCCATATGTAGCTGTTATCAGATACCCCATCAGTAATATGTACCTATTATCAGATACCCCATCAGTCATATGTAGCTATTATCAGATACCCCATCAGCCATTTGTAGCTATTATCAGATACCCCATGTGATTTCACATGTTTCCAATATCCGTTGGTACGACTTGTCAAAGTCTTGACGGAATTCCTTCCCGACAACAAATACTATAACACCGTACAGCAGCACTTTGACCACCATCAAACGTCATTTTTTCGGGCCATTTTGAATTCTCCTCCTCTGTGTCTTACTTTTCTTTCAGGCAAGCGAACACACAGCACGGATACTGTTTCAGTGTACAGCACCAATAACTGGCAAAAGGTCAAATAGCTACGCGCGGTCCCTGTCTATGCCTACTTACACTAAAAGTGAATTCGAATTTCTGGTTATCAAATATAGTTGGACAGGCTTTGAGTCTAGGAGTAGAAACCGTACTATTTATATTATAAAAAATTGTAAACGTTCTAAAAAATCATAAGACAAAACTGCAAACTTTGTTAAGATGAAAGTTATGACTAAAGTCCATTTCGTCTTTGCCTTTTATTTGCGTTCAATTATCTCCCGTGTTAAGGATATAATTTCATTTATCTAGTAACCGGATAACAACTGGGTCAGCCTCTCGATTGTAAGCTCAGTTTATTGATTGTTGATGCTGATTGGCGGAGGCTTTGAATTGAATTGAACCGGTCGCAGTTGTGATTTATTACTGTTGTTAAAGAAATTATTGCGACACAAAACTCATTTCTTATTAGATGATACGTTGTTGTTTATCACAGATAGCACACGTATTACTCTTTCAGAAGAAATGTAACAAAGACACGAATGAATCAAATTATTGATCAGTCTCCGGATGGCATGAAGCTGACGGAACAGTATTTTCCCAACAAAGGTGACTTCACATCAATTGGTGTTGTTACTGTTGCTCTTTACAGTTGAAATACACCACCGTCATATAAGTGAAATACCTTTGGACACGACGTAAAACACCAACCAATCAGTCAACCGGAAGACATGTCAATGTTTTATAGTTTTTGTTAAAAGTACTAGAGAAATTGAATTAATAGCTGTTAGAATATCATCTGTCGTGTAAAACATTATTATATGACTTGACGATTATGTAAAATTATCTGATCATTTTGTTTTTCGTGCATTGACTACGACAGTATTTTTGTTGACGAGTAAAATCCTCACTGTTTCTGAGTGGACCATGTTTCATTGTGATAATCATCTAATTTAGTATCATTTTGGCAATAACTTACATTGGTTGACACAAAAATTTGTTAATCTCCTGATTTCTGGTTACATAATTTAAAATCAATCTTGCTAAACCACTTTGATTTGTTATGATGACAAAACATGATCATGTTAGCAGTCGATACATTATGTGGTATGCCATTACACGGTTATTCTTGCAACAAAATGTCAAGGAAATTTAGTTAATCCGACTTGAGTAGTTTGTAAAATCAACAGCAGTCGAAAAGTATTTCTATCACGAAGAAAATGGGGACAAACCTGTCAATCTGACTTCAAAGTTGGAAACGTGGAATTATAAACACTTATGTCTTAATTTTTACATAATTCTGGCACATTAAATTGGGTGACCAAGCACGTCTTGATCGATCAGTTGTGTTTTATGCAAAACGGGTATATTATAACTTTGATGGTAGTTATTTTAAATTTGCTTTTTTTGTATTTTGGATCGGTTGATCGCATTTAGAGAGATGCCAGCCAACGACCTTTAAAACAAGATGTTGAGTAAATGACAGCTAATGGCATATCGTTTGTTTACGTGCGTTTTATCGAAAGTTTGCATGTCTTAATACCCGACAAGAGACTTAAGAGGGGAAATAATGCGTTCTGAACAACTTCTCGTTATGTTCAACGTAAAACTCAGCTTTAGTGTTCTTGCTGACTTAAGGGGGTTATTTTGTCCTAAGACTAAAGTGGCTAGAGCTGAAAATGTTTTGAACACTTTTTATGTAGCATCACACACTATCTAATGGTATCTACGTTTTCATAGTTTAAAAACAGAAAACGTTGGTTACAGGTTATGCAAATATCTTTTATTCAAAATGTACAATAAGATAAAACAAAACTAATGCTTAGACCTGCTATGCAGCTTAGTCCTACAAAAATATCTACGGCGTTTCTCAGGTTTAACCTTTCATTATTTGTTCTTGGGAATAACTATTTTCTCATTTATTACGTGTCATTTTATGTTCTATGGTTGTATCCGAATAGAAATCATTAATATTGATTTTCGATGCTAGTTTTTAGAAAAGGCCAGAACCAAGTAGATAGCTGTTTCCATTTCCATTCAGGCAACTTCTCAGTTAAACTACCGACTGTCACATCAAATAAGATGCGACATTTTCAGGTAAACAGATGTTCCGGCATGGTTCTTTAACTTTGAATAACAATACATTTAGAACTACAACGAAAAATGTGCATACGCTCTTAAAACTTGAGCAATATGGTTATCAGAAAAAGACTAGACTTTCTTAAAAACAAATGCACAGGAAATTTGCGACTGTGTTATTGGACACATAGCATAGCTGACTTAGCTGTTATCGGACACATAGCATAGCTGACTTAGCTGTTATCGGACACATAGCATAGCTGACTTAGCTGACTGATAGGTAAGAAAGTGTTTTTTCCAATATGATAACATCGATAATAATGTCATTATCCTTTTTATTTCTTGTTAATGGCGAATTTAATTACCCTCATTGATCTATATTTCTACTGAGGATGTATAAACTTTTTTATCATTAATAACATAGAACATATGTCACAATTAGCGCTGGATAGTAGTAGCCTGGGTCCTAAATCAGATAACATTTCTGGGGCTCCATTAGAGTGTGTTTCTGTCCTGTTGGACAGACTTTGACTCTAGAGAGGAACAATTATTTTCGTTAGATTGATGTCACTAATGTCAAAACGTGAAAATGGAGGGACTGTTGATATTTTTTAACTTTACTAAAACACAATCATCGAGGGAGTCAGACTTAGGGGAAATGACCTGATACCATTTTTCATATATCACATGAAATAAATTTTAAATGGCATACATTGGCGCTAAATGAGAAAATTTCTTTAAGCGTGAAAGTTCTACGTTAAATGAAAAGTTAGAGCTCTATTTATAATCGCAACAACGGTTAACATGATTTGCCACTGACAAGATGCGAGCTCTATTATCGCTAAAATGGATACTTAATACCTCTGCACATTGGATCACTTAACACAATAAGACAAACATTAACAAGCCGATGGTCTATATTGTCTTGAAAATAAGGCGATTGGAGCGGTTACTATAAATCCAGTTCCAACAGAGCCAAGGCTTTGTGTTTATATCGATTTCACCGACTTAACACAAAACATCCGCGGTACATAATTCTTCAAGTCTTCTTGTGGGTTTGACGATACAGGCGTCCACCGGACAGTTATAGGGCTTCTGTGTTGGTTGATGGCAGATTGGAAGCCCAAGAAACACATTTTTTGTTTGCATTAACAGATCTCGAGTGATTTGTGTGCCTTTAGTTACATTCTCCTTTGGCCTCACGATGGACCCATATAACCTGCAGCATGGATGGTCAGTTGTTATAGTGGTAAGGATTTTTTCATTTCAAAATGCTTCTTTCTATACAGATAGTGCATCACTTATTGTAGATCAAATCGGCGCTATTTACAAAGTTTTGACCCGTTCCGGATAGGGTTGTGTCGCAGTTCGTTTTGTGTCTAGAAAATATATTTATGTTAGGGCAACTCTATGTATATTGCTATTTATTTGATTTGTGGAAAACGTCGTCCTCTAGGGTATCTGACTTATATGACGACTATGCGTTTGCCGATGTTTGATCGAAGAAACCTTGTAAAACAACCCCAGCTCCATGAACACGAAGGCATGGATGCCTGTCATGGTGTTTATAACTTCCGGGTGAAATATTTTTGTTTGTGACCACATTTCTTTGTGTTTCAGAAAATACCTTTATTTTTTACGATCATTTCATTTTTATTGTTTAGCTGTTCAGCAATGTCACTAATAGCTTCAGTTCCAAATTGTGCGAAAAGTTGTTTCACTGAGAATTATCTCTTTCTGCTCGGAGATAAGCAGCAATTTCCTGTTGTCGCCATTTATTTCCTCGTGTGTAAATTATTCATGGGATGAAAACTCTAACCTGTTATCAGTCAACGACATAGTCAGCGAGGACCCATTATTGTGAGACACCAATCATTTGAGAGTTACCAGATGAGAAATGTCTTATATCGAAGAATACAAAAATCCGTTATATGCAGCTATTCTCAAGCAGTCTTTCGGGCATATGCTCCAGACCTTAATTTTCTATCTTTGTGAACTTCGTAGTAAAAAAACTGATGAATTGTTAGAAATGGTTGGATTTATAGTGTCAGGTACTGACATGTAAAAACTTAAATCTTATTATTTAATGTGTGTCACATTGCTTTAAACACATTTTATTTAGAAACTGCGGAACAGCATTTAGCATTAGGCTTATTCTGTGATCCGCTTGTATCAATTTTACAGCACTTGTAGGTTGAGAAAACTTATATACCTTTTGATAGTAAAAATCTGGACATATTGTCAGTGGGTTAAACTGATATGACAATCTCACGATCTCATGTTGTCGGGGCGATTAGGTTAAGTCAAGTAGTGTTTAGTGTCAGTATCTCTCACAAAGCATCTTTGCTGTTGAAAAATGCATAGGGGAACAATGATAATGTTAATTATGGCGCGCTTATGTGATAGTGTATAATTAAAGACAGGGTGTAGCTTCTCTAACATTAAATAAAATAATAGGGTTATTATACCCTAGATTTTACTTTTCCTTAAGGAAACCTACAAGGAATTATACGATCAAGGTGTCATAGTCAGGACTGCTATTCGATACGTAGCTGGCATAGCTGATAGACGTAGCTATTTGTTCCCTAGGTTTAAATTTATGATCTTTATTATACATTCTATTGCCTCGTCTCAATTAGCTGGGGTAGTTCCTAATTGTTTGGTTAACAGCTGATTGTATCTCTCCCAAACTATCGTCATTAAAATACTATAATAAACGACAGTTGCAGTGATGTGTAGGGAAATACACTGTTCTTGTAGACCAGTAACGTATCTACCTTTATTTTCAGCCCTACAAGTAGTTTCATAATACTTTGTACGAAAAATTTTCATCGTAAATGACTTCATCCCAGTTTAAACTTCCATAAGGTGATGATCATTAACGATTAAAAATTTACTTATAAAGTTTTAGGAAACTTTCTGCTGGACCTGTTACAACTGCGTATATAAACTGTCAAACTGTCCTTCTATTCGGATGTTCACTTACCCAACCTGTGTGGTTGTCTGATTTGTAAATAACTAGTTTTAATTTCAGTCCACAAATATTATGGATATGAATAAACAAATAATCTTGTAACATTGGGATAAAGTCACAATTAACCATTATCAGTTTGGCAATTACTTACTATGATTGGGATACTTACGTTCTATTGCCTAATACTCGTAATCCACTGCCCCCAGAAAGCTTCCCTTATAGCGTTCCAGCTTCATGGGCAGTTATTACCAAGGTCACAGAGCCAATACTAATATATTCAAATTTGTTTGCTCGCCAAATCACACTCTTTGTATGTCTTGACATATGTTTCATATTTAATGGCATTAAAACGTCATATACATCAAGCTCTATGGGACAGAAGAGTTTAAGAGTACACCTGACAGATTTATGTCAGAACGGATGATAAGTAAGCTAGTCTCCATTAACCTGTTCACCATTACGGTTAGCAGTTGTATAACAATAGATACTTTTAGTTTATGGGTAAAGCAATTGTTGTACAATTCAATTGGGATAAGCATTTGGTTATGAGTTCCAGAATATAAATGCCACTCAAAGAACCAACATTGTAATTCTATACAATAAATTTATAAAGGCTAACGAACAATACTAACCTTTTTACAAAGAATAAGTTATTAGCTCCATTCTGGTCAAATGTGCGTCCTATATCAACTATTCTCTGAACAATAACGGAATCAGATTGATTCTTTATACAATCGATCAGTGAGTCAACCCAGATACAAAAACAGCACGGGTGTAAGTTAATTATATGCCACTAGGGACTACATCGGAATCCAATATCTCTTTACTAAGGAAATTTATCTTTCCTGAAATCACCATAGGGAACTTACTATTGGATCTAAAGTATACCTCTTTAGCTTATATCATATATGTATATTCGTTATAAATGTAGAGAACACAATTTTATATATATTTTTGTATAAATGTAGAGAAAGAAAATTTTGCTTGCGTCTACCGGGATTCGAACCCGGGTCTCTGGCTAGCCGGACCAGCGCTCTAACCGACTGAGCTACAGAGGCTCACTGTAGGACTAACGAATTTTTATCCTAAACAACTACCTAAACTACAGCACGAACACAATCCAAAACTTCACGAAAAACCCCCTTATACCCTTTGAAGAAACATTGCATGCTTTATAGTGTACTTCATACAAGATATTCGTCACATATACATTATTTTAGATCTAGAAAAGCTTATTGGATTATTGGCTAGTATGTAGATTCTCCCTTTAAATTGGTCTTACAGGTTTTGAAACTCTTTTGAAGTACTTAAAATGATAAAACGGAATATGAAGTGCTCAAAGAAGATAGAGCTTGCTTTGTTACCTTGGTAACCGCTGTAAAGCATTCAGAATAAGTTCTAAGGAGCTCTTGCTTATTTTGTGAATTTTCCACTACCTAATGCTGTTCAGGTCTTTGATGTCTCTTTGATGTGCCATCAGAGCTTTATCCTGGAACACTAGACATCACATTTGAGATATTTTCAAGTGGAGTCACTATTTCGAGAAAGAAACAAGCCTGAAAATAATGTGTCTATATACTTGTACAAAAATGCAAATCTACCAGCCCTATATGACCCACTTTTCCCTATCATAGAAAGACATGATGATGCTTGTGTTAGGTGGGATTTGGGTCTGTGGTCTTTGGATAACAGGACCAACCCTGTACCAGGCAACCTTATTAAGCCTCTTCTTGTGACATGAACGAAAACAAATCACTCTAAAATTAAACTATCTAATTGTTGATATGATGAGATACTATATCAGGATAAGTTCCTGTATATTATTCTCCCTTTGCCATATATTATTCTTCATTACCGGATTCATACCACTACAGGTGTCGGCTTAGGTCCTTTATTCGTTATGATATCTATATGGAAGGATAAAGAGCAATCAGTGTGTGGTTGACTTTGTAGGTCATGAATTATTTTCTGATAAAATTAACCATGAATACTAGATCATCGTATTATTACTATAAATTTATTTTACAAATATTGCCACATTAAAAAGAAAACGTTTCGTTATAAAATTGCTAGGGTTTTACGACCTCTTGATATTGCAATAGATTTTCTAGACATTTTTATTCTTAAAAAAAAGAAGAAAAAAAAAGAACGTTAATATATTTTAACGCTTTAACAATTGACCGTCAGAGGATGTATAACTTATCAATAAAATAGCCTGGCTAAAACACATGTACGTGATTAACGGACCACATGACGTATGAGCGCAGTGTCCATAACAGCATAACTTGTTTATAGAAATATAGACGTTGTATTTTGTGCCGTTCCTATACCAATTTCATTCTATGTTTTAGATATGGTCAGGATTATGGTTTCTGGACATTGGGGTAGGTTACTTGTGTCACTTGTCGTTATATTTTGCCAGCGGAAATTCGTTCGCTCATATTAATTTAATAGCTCTACAAAAAAGGAACACATCGTCCAAATGTGAAAATGTTCTATGTTCTCACATTAAATGTGCATAGTCCATCTCATTTGGTTTCCATAAGGGTGTAATTCAACATGGTGTCTGTCACATGTGTTGTGCACATAATGACAGTTCTGGCAATGCGTCCAAACTCATATACGTCGACAAGGGGGTGTTCGACATCACTTGATGTTACAATCGCGTGAAGCTATCACGGCTCTACACCTCTTTGAAACACACTGGATAAGTCAACGGATTATGTTCTGTGGAATTCGCCTCCATTCTTCATACAAAGCGTTGGTCCTTTCTCCAAGTGTCTGTGGCGTACGTCAAAGTCGACGTACATGTCTATCAATCTCATCCCACAGATGTTCTATTGGGTAAGGATCTAGCGGACTTCACGGTCATAGTAGCACAGTGACGTTTGCGTTTTGAACTGTGTGTGGCCTAGCGTTGTCGTGCTGAAACAACTCCCTTTGTCGAGAAAAATGTGAGGTTGGAGAAACTGACCAAACCACCGAATCGTGCAAGATTCCCCTAAACCAGTACAAATTTAGATCTATGTGTGTAGGATATTATTGCTCCTCAAATTATGATACTTCCGCCGTCAAATCTGTTCACCTGTTGATCAAACTTCGGAGCTAAAAGTTCATTTCGACGCTGGTAGACGCATTGTCTTCCATCACCGCGTTGAAGAAGAAACCGCGATTTATCATTGAACCATATTCTGCACCATACCTGTAAGTTTCGGAACTCGTCTCGACGTTGGCGTCGATGCAAACGTCTCAATACAGGACCAACTGCCGGTGATCTTGGTCGAACTCACACCAGTACCAGACGATGCTGCCCGAATGTTGATTTTAAAGATATTCCAAGTGACAGCGACGATGTCAATTTGATATGTCTATAGATTAACAAAAGATGGGAAAATCCCCATCTGGCAATGATATGACAATAAAGTACTCGCCGGAATGGCTGACGCAATTAGTGTATTTAAAGTGTCCAGATTTAAGTGCACTAAAACAGCAAATTGTGGCATAAATTATCAGGGAAAATTGCTGAATTAAGAACCAATCAAGGTAAAATAGCATTATGAATATTAACAAGGTAATAGAGCTGCACAGACAAATCTATTATATACGGCAGCAGGTGTCCGCTGATACTCCAGAAGTCCTACAGCACTGATTTGAAAATGATAATCAACACGCTTAGAAGCAATGCGCAGGGTTAGTTATTCATACGATTTATCAGTATCTGTTATTGTATATCCAGGGCAGTGAAGAAATGTGGGTCACAAATCCCCGTGTCTCCTGTTACAACGTACATATACCTGGAAAACCCTTGTTAAATACGGATATGCTAATGATCTACGATAAGCGCCCATCTATACTCTCCAATGTTCCCCTTCTTCAACCACATAATGGAAGCTGCATTTTGCCCCTTCTAGATGGAGGCACTTGTTTGCATTTTATCGAGTGTTGGTTTCTGTTTTATCTTATGCGTTTTGCTTTGTTCTCTGCTAAATAACGTTTGTCAATTTCATAGTTTTCTTTCATGTTTTCACAATCTGCTTTGGTCTTTATGATCGAAACTCGATCGTAGATGACTATAATTATAATATCAAACAAGGTAAGCTTCTATATGACAAGTGCGTGTTAGCCTTTTTTAAAATGTGCAGATAGAAAACAATACCATCAACGGGGATCGAATTCGGGACGCGTTTTCTTCCATCCATATCAGTCAGCAATGACTGATGACTTTCCCTAGCGATAAGTCTAGATTCACGATTATTTTCAGCAACATCCGATATTTCGACGTGCATGTTCAGGGAGTATGTATCAAAGTGTATCTAAGGGATCAGAAATGTTGAAAGAAAACAGTGGTTTCTAATTGGCAGGTAATGTAGGACATCGTCCTGTAAAAATGTTAAAATTGAATTGTGCATTTGAACGTTTTTCCTCTATCGGATCTTACAATCACATCTTCTTTTTTTAATCTCATCCCTTAACAGTTGCTAACAAAATAGTATGCAACTATACCTGTAAAATCTTTATGTTCTTACTGCTAACAGTCCACATCAAACAAACAAGAATATATAAGAACGTTTTCAAAACCTGAATCTCCTGCGAAACCACGGCCTATCTACTTATTAAGTAACGCACGCTGAACTAATAATCAATCGTTTTGGGATAAACACCAAGTATATTTCCCTCAAGACCGATTGAGCCGAATAGCTCAAACTGAGCAAAATATAACCAATAAAGGTGCCAGCCCAATGGGTGAAGGAAACCACCCTGAACAACATTAAAAACAGACAAAAACTCCAAAGGACACGGGCAAGACTCAAAAAGAGTCCACAACCAATCCGCTTCCTGATACACCTTTGCACATAGATCACTGACGCATACGAAGCTCCTGCGAATCATCCGCCATTGGTAGTTCGAATATAGTCACCGCCAGCGGATGTCAAGCACAGCCTGTCTACAAACAAATGTATACAGTTAATGAACTCAGTGAGATCTCAAAAGAATAGCTGTGAGTTCTTACTTGTTACAGCTGGTCGATTACAACATAATCAGACAGCCTGTAGTCCGCTATAACGGTATATACATGGAAGATATGCGCATTCTATTAAAATCGAAGAGCGATTTACTCAGATCAAATTATATACAGCGTTTTTTTTTGTTATTGTTTAAGATATTCGATAGTTTATCAAAATGACACATTGGTTTAAGATTCTTTGTTTCTGTTCCAATAATACATTTTAAGCTGTCCGGCTTTCACCTGCGTCAAGACAAGAATTCCACCTTAAATCTTCTGTTTTTTCCATGAAGACCGATCATAAAACTGTTTACAACAATTAATCTGTATTACGACAAAGCCAACAAGTTTTTGGGTTTATCCTTTACATTCTTTTCATAATTTACTTTAGTTTTCTTTTAACTTTGAACAATCATAAAAAGGTTTGCAGGATGCAATATTCTTTCACATTTATCCTTTATATTTGCACAGCAATGTAGCACCTTCAATGGCTGTGTTATATGTTCATATATGTTCATATATGGCCTCATTGAACGATCACCTGCAACTTGGTGACATTAAACAATATTAAACGTCATATCGCCTGCGTATTGGTCAGATTAATGTTACTTTAAATCATTCAGTGGTCATTGACGGGGGGTTTCACATTGATTTCCTGTACAGTCGATTAGCGAGTAAATCTAGATACTACAACAGCAAGGAGCATGTTAACTTTATTCGACAAGAAGCAATATCTCGTTTTCTTCTCGAAACTTGTAAAGAAGTAGCTATGTGTATAGTTTAGAAAGACCTCAAATCTTAGATAGCATTATCATTATTTTTCCTCATAGCGAAAATATCCTGCGAAATGAGATTTCCCTAACAAAGGACAAACTGATGTGCAAACTATGCCCTGTTGCTGCCACTGAGACAACATGAAAACAATTTATTTTTTTTACTTTTTTTTTTTAGATAGATTTTGACAAACAAAGAGAACTTTGTATGACAAAAACTAACAAAGGTTTGCATGGCTCCACCCGGATGCCAACCAGGGTATCTGGCTAGCAGGCCAGCGCTCTTACCAAATACACTACAGAGACTCACGGCAGAATTACGACCCCGAATTGTCGTCC
>JAVFBZ010137672.1:20322-44421 GCA_032466195.1 Katharina tunicata
ATATCCCATATCAACCATTCCCTGAAATATATCCCATATCAACCATTCCCTGAAATATATCCCATATCAACCATTCCCTGAAATATATGCTATATCAACCATTCCCTGACCATTCCCTGACCTGTCTTAACTGCTATAATTTGTAGTTTCTGGAAAGAAAACCAAAGAAAACTCACAATTGTTTCAATATTAAGACCAAAACTGGTGCCAAAGAACTACCCTAAACTACAGGACTAACACTAATTCAACACTCCACGTAAACACTACAAATACCTCCAGCGATTGAATTGCCTGCAGTATATTACAGCGGCTTGTGATTTAATAGAGGAGGGTGTTTCTAGGCAGAACTGATATTGATGCATAATAAAGCCTCCCCTGAACATTACAATTATACAAGATAAATGGACTTCAGCCCCCTGGGCGTCACTTACTTTTCACTTATGGTGGAAATGGATTCTCTTTAGCCCCGGGAAATAATCTTCAAACGTGAACAAATTAGGCACTGAAGACAATCAAAGAGTTAATGTTGTCAATTACCGCGAAAATAAGACTATAGGAACTTCTAGTTGATATAAATCCACTTCCATCATTGACAAGGCATTAAGTTCATATCGATTTCACCGACTAAATGCAATTGGGTTGTTGCCTATGATTTGGAAGTGTTTTTTTTATGCTGTGCCAGTCAGCTAGTCGTGGACTGATGAATGAGTTGTTGGCTGGTGGTCGTCCTTAGACCCTGGCAGTATTATTTCTATCACACAGTTTAAATATTCTAGCTCCATTGTGTTCGGAGCTATATTAACTTTTAGTAAAGATAACCTGTGGGTTAAATGCCGCTCAGCGATTTATTCATGGTTTACAAGCGCATTTGTTAATTACAGTATACTTTAATATAGGTGTTTATAACACATGTTTAATTGATCACTCGTTTTTCAGTTTATTTAATTTTAGGACATTTCGTGTTTACTGTGCCAGGTATATCCATAGGATAATTCGCAAATGTTATAACAAACTGGAGTGCTTATATATATAGTTTCTGTCCAGGGTAGCAGAGCAACATGCCACATTTGTTAGTAATATACATCTTTTTTAAACAACGTGTGCCCAAAAAGGGTACGTTAATGATCAGAACATGTTGAGGATATAAACTTAGCCTGTAACCCGGTTTTCCGATAATCATTTTGCGACTTCATTATAATACGGTTCGATTGGGATGCAAGGGGTGAATTCGACGCAGTAGTCAAAATTAAATTGCAAGATCGCATCTAAACGAAAGTGGAATGCTAAATTACTTCCAGAGTACTATTAAAGATAATGGTACATTTTTTTTCTCACTGAATAACAACATTAATATAGTATTTTCCTTTTTTGCAATAACTGTCTCTTAGATTGAACATATTCTAGTTCAGAGAAATTTTCTGTATGTGACCTATGTGGGATTCGAACCCACGCTTCTCAGAAGCAATCGGCTGCAGCAAATGCCGGTCACCTAATCCACGTACCCATCTTGTCACAGAAAAGTTAATTTAGACGTAAAGAACAAATAAATAAATAAAAACAGTAGACAGAAAAACTTTCAAAGTTATATAGACAAATGTATTACATGCTGAATCAGGTTCCCTTGCAACTTACGTTCATATATTGAGGGCATATATTTAATGCTAATGTCTGGAGTTTGCTAAGAATCTACTGGTTCAATTTATATTTGTTTTATCTATGAAGGTTAATGACTTAAACGTTAATAAAACTCCGGGCAAGTTTTAACAACTTGGAAATTCATGTTAAAAAGACAAACCTAAACTAAGTAACTTGACAAAACCGTTATCTTCTGCAATTCTGATGCGTGTTGAGACCATTTATTTCATGTTTATTACACTTTTATTTGTAGTCGTGAAGGAAGAAATACATAGACACAAAAACTGCACATTTTCGTAGTTTGTTTTCTTGATATTGTGAAGGTCTGTTTGTGAATACATATATATTATTGAGTGACATAGATACATATGGCGTTGTTCATGTTTTAAACGGTTGCTAATGAGTGACTAAGTGGCATTAAAATAGTTTTACATGCTGTTATCCAAAACCATCAAATTATTTTAGCAATTATTGACAGGTGAGATATGTGCCCATTGATATAAACAGAGTTGTACAAACCAGATGGGAAAATACCCAAGACCAACTTCTTTCCCATGTATATAAATCCCCCAGCCTTCTTGAAAGCTTGTCCAGTTTCTATGACTGTGACAAACTGTTACCAGGAACTGGTAACGAACGTACCTACAAAATGAAGCTGTAGATAAACTAAACGGCGAACTGGTAAAAAAAATGTTGCCTTTATAAATTCACAGGTTTTTCCTCAACTTTTTAAAGACACTCCCTCAACAATTATTTAATGTTTAAAATGACATCGTTCGCATCGTTCTACTACCATTTGTTAACAACACATCGACAAGTACATGTAAGTGCACCACAGCTTCATGTTATGGTAGCCCGTTGAACACTTTTCCTGGCGCCCATTATGGGAACCCATCATGCTAAAAACGTACGTGTTTGCATGATTCACTAGAACAGTGACTAAGTTTAGTTTTTAGCAGATGGTTTTTTTTTTCTGCTGGAATTATGTCTGTAATATTTAACATCCTTAGTCCATTACACGTTTCGAGTGTTAAATAACTTGGCTATGATTCATTTCCTTCTAAACAAAAAAATTGTCAAATCAGAGGACAAAATCTTCCTAAAAATAGAAACAAGATAGCAAAAAATGACATTTAAAAAACTCGAGCAATAGGCCATGTAAATCTAGTTCGCTTCTACCTAACTACCGTGTACATCCTTGCAACTCTGGTAAAGAAATGAAATGTTTTATCATTGTTTTTATTCCATGACTGTAATATACATCGTGTACTACATAGTTGCTGGAAGAACTCTGTGAAAAGTGGCCTAGCTTAATTCACTTAAGACACTAGTTATGTGGCTGTAGATGCTTACCCGAGAGTGAACACGAAATGTCTGCGTTGACGTTAACGTTATGCCAAAACCACACATCTATGCTTTGCTACTAACACGAAATCCTTATATTTGTCACGGTTAAATGGGGGTACTAGTTAAAACTTTTACAAAGGCCAATAGCTTTTGTGGTATTATTAATAAATTTTGATAAGGTTTTATAGCAATGATAGTAATTGACTTGAGTCTCTGGGGAAGCTCTTATTCATCCAATATCGTGGAAATAAATTGTCTTTGGGGCCTTGCTATTGCTCTGGGCTGAGTTGTTCAAAAGATAACCCAGGATTAAGTTTGTAACGTTACAAAGAAAGACCATTATGACGTTACATCGTACAACAATGGCTTGAAGTTAACACCGCATTGAGCAACCGGCCCCTGTAGATTAAAAGCGTAAACAAAGAGTCAATGAAGACAATTCGGAAGTTTCTAACAAGTACTGCCGTGGTTCCTATAAATTCGCAGATAGGTCACAGAGAGTCCATATTGATTTTATCGCCTATTAACGCACAAATCATTCTTATTCACTATTTTCCACTTCTCCATTGTCCAATCGTTGACCTGTTCACCATTGCTAATCCTATGTCATAGGAGTCTCCAGTAGTCCTCATGACAAGGCCTGGATGATAGTCCTGGGTTACAATGACCTTAAGTATTGAGTACCTTATGATGCAAGCTGCGCTGTGATTTATGACTGCTGGTAAGCCAATTTATATTAAACTTTACGTTTCTTTGTTAAATCTGTACTGTTAGATATACGATTAGTGTCATTTATTCATGTCAAAATCAGTACTCTGGATGTTAAATGATGACGTGAATCTCAAAGGTTTCTTGTCATTAATATCATTAAAAGGAACTATTTATCAAGTTTCATAGGAACAAAAGCCCGGAAAGTGGATCTAGCCTTATTTTCTTAAGGGAAGTCAAGCATTGTCCGATAACCTGTTTTCGCCTGTAGGTAATCCTGGCATAACAACGGACAACTTTCAGGATTTGGTTTACATTTGAACAAGAAATTTATAGATTTCCAGCTCAACTCCCAATGCTAACCTTTATATACACAGGATCTGCTATTATCTGAAGGGCGTTCTTGCCATATATTTGACCTACTTAACCTATTGACTGAACAATGAGGAACTCAGATTGGTTCCTAAGACCGGATCCCGATACATTAACAATATAGATGTGTGTTGTTGATATTCAGCGAGAAGTACTATTCCTTGTTCATTCTGACCTGGAAGTAGATTTTCTCGAATAAGAAATAACTTTCTGACCTACATTCAGTGAGTAGTTACACAGGAAACCAATATGGCCCGGAAATAGAATTACCCATTCACAGAATTAGGAACTGTGTAGAGTAACCCTTTGATGGAAAAAGTACATATTTAGTATATTTAACTTATAACTTATAACTTATAAATATTATCATATATTTATATAATATACACAGAATTTGAAAAGCAATCTTTGTCATCTTTGTGTAATTTATACGAAACTAACGGAACTGCATTTGAAAATCCCTCGCAACCAATATATCATAAGAATTGACACGAAATCGAAAGCTCCATGCTTCATGCAAAAAACTACCCTAAACCTCTGCCTGAACACTTAGTGTATTCCCTGCCTAAACTCTGGATATGCCATGTTCGCCATGGACATCCTCATTAGGGTCTTCACACATGAACAAATTAGACACTGAAGACATTTAGAGATCTTCTTACAAGAGGATGATCACCATTATCTTGGAAATTAGCCTATTGAAGCGTCTGATATAAATCCACTTTCATCAATCACAAGGCATTGGGGGTCATATGGATTTCACTGACTTAACGCAAATCAGCTGTTGGTCACGATCGCCAGGGATTTCTTCAGGCTTGACCAGACAGGCTTCGACTGGTCGGTGTTTAAGTTGTTCTAAAGCGGTCGTCCGCTCGGCCCAGACAGTATGTTTATGTGTGACGATTATATGGAAATATGGAAAATGTGTTGAATGTAAAACCAGCTGTGACTCTTCCGCCTGGTTAGCGAACCTATATTGCAAATATACCTTAGAACAGCTTAATTGACAGAGTTTGCATTATTGGTAACCACACATGACAAATTGACAAAATCCTGCTTAAGGATTTTATCGTTTGTTTCATTTTCGCTTAATAATGCAAACGTGTTCACTCATGCGTTGGAATATTTATTTTAGTAAAACGAAAATTTCTTGCAAACATGCAATATTACAAAAAAAAATCGTCTTTACTGGTGATACTTGTCTGTTTCAATTGTTTTGGGTATCAAATGTCCTGGGTGTCACAGTATGTTAAAGTTAAATGTGTTGAGTGTCTCGTGTTAATGTAAATACATTAAATATTACGTTTTTCTCGAGAGTATATAGTAGTATACGGAATAAGAGTTGTCTATATGCATAGACTACTTGATGATTGATTTGTAAATACAGTGCCATTGTGACAAGCATTTTGTAAAGGTTCAACGACATTCATTGTTTTAGAGGGATTCATTTGTATCCTTCTTTTTAGTTGTTAAGTAAGATGTCTTTGATATTTTAAACTTGTAAGGAGCATTTGTTCGTCTGAGGACATGGTGCTACATAAGTTTTAATGCGATTTTACTTTGATACAGTGTTTAAGTATTGTATGGCATTAAATGATACGGATTCCACGCTGGGATAAATATTTACCACATGTTATACATACATTGTAAGACGATTTTCTCCTACAGGCAAGTCTAACTACAAGTTATTTGAGTAACAGTTACCACAGGAACTCGGATTATGAGTATATATGTGCTGTATGTTTTATAGTAGATAGTATATGGCTATGTGTTATAATGCATACGTAAAGAGGAGCCTGGAAAGGTTGTCTTCTCGATAACATTCACTCCTGTCCTCTTCACTGCCAAATTTATTTAATAAGTCTATTTCAAAACAACCCAAACCTTACTTTTCGGCCTTCCTCGGTGAACGATCTGCACACCCGTATTAAGTCTAACGAAAACATCGCACTCTATAAGGCTCAAATATCCGTCTTTCCGCAGTAAACCGTACTGAATTCAAAGCCTTTCCGAAAGTTTGGGTTTTACCGCACACACGATAACAAAAAATCTCTCTTGGAACTTCAAACGATACAACAAACCCGTTGAAATCTCGTCTGTTGTGAGTATTTGGCGTTATGGGATACGCAATTGCCAGACCGAATACCTATTCATCATTTGTTACTTAGCACACTTAGCTGGTGCAAACCAATTCCACTATGTCGGCTAATGCTCGACGTTTGATGTTTTGAACTTACAATATGGTCAGATTACCAACATTATGTCGGTTTTTTTATTCCTGTGAAATAAACATAAAGTGTAGATAGCCTCACCTACTTTCAATGGAAATCAAAACTTTGTTACTCCAAAGTTGTATTTTAAGCTTCGCTTATGTTTTACTGCTTTTTTTAAATAAAGTTATACTCCTTCAATCTATTCCTTCACATGTACCACCAAGGAGTAAAATCCACTCTACGGTCGCGTCTTTATGAAACCTGATAGAAAGTTCCCTATTATGCTTCGTGTTGATTGGTATATTTAATCGATTAACAGCCAGAGGATGAACAAGTAAAGCCTGGCTTAAACATGTGTATGCGGTTAATAGGCACAATGAGGACTGGTTGAGATGAGCGTGGAGTCCTTTGCGGTTGTAGATGGTCGACCATCAACATGTTGTCTGTAGCCTGTCATATTAGGATAACAAGTGAAGATTACGTTCTGTACTGCTCAGTGATAAAGCACCTTGACCAGACATTTTCAGTAAATTAAGGTAGGTAATCAGTTTTATATTCAGAAGTTCACAATTGAACTTTATTGGTGCTAAATTCAGGTTGAACTATTATTCATGACTGTTTCCCGTTTAAAAAAGGACTTTTAAGTGTATCAGGTTTATATAAAGAGATGCACTGTTAACTTTTATAGACAGTGGCTGGCAGGATCTTCATGTATACCCTGAGGCAAGTAGATGCACGGGGAAGCTAATGTGGTGCTAGGTTTTACCACATGTTGATACTGGTCAGCTGGCTCAAGTCTCCAAAAGAAAATATGAAAATCTCCAAATATTTTCCCAGATTTTAAAGGAAGATTATTACCAATTCTTCATGCGTAGCTACTAGTAAAGCACCTGAGAAGGGAATTGAATCCATCATAGTTTTACTACCCCGTAAGCAGAAGAGAGTCAGTAGTGTTTCATCCAAGATAAATGCCTTACGATTGTCAACCTTGCTTTAGCATATATGCTTTGCACATATGTGAGCAATCGTTTTAAATGGCGTGTAGTTTAAAAAATAATAATTTTTATATTATCTTTCAATATTCTAACCAAAGGTTTGTCAAAGTATTATTATCCTGCCAGATAAATTTGCGATAAATTTTCGAAAATTTTTCAGCTGATGGGATGTGTGACGTTAGTTTAATCTATTAATAACAATTCAGAGACGGCGTCATGGTTTTCTCTCTTGAAGTACACCCATGATAATAGCGACATTTCAAATTCCCCCTGAAGATATATCATGGGATTGTCACTTAAATAAAAGTATGAATAAAGAATGATGCGTTGTTCTGAAACTTATGTGTTAGAAGACAGTTTCCTGTATATAATGACAAGTTCACATTCACCTGGGAGTTACTTTGTGGTTAGTTCGCATATAATTTTCCTGGAAAGCGAAGCGAGGATAGCAAAATAGGGTCAATTACATGTTAATACAACCAAGTGTAATTATAGCTTCTGTCCAGAATAACAGACAGATATGTATCAAAATCGTTAATATAAACTCGACTACAGGTTCTGTTTTCAACAAATGCTTTGGAGAGACTCCTTTATTTCAAGATATGTTAGTTAAGGATGTGACAAGGCCTGCAATGAGGCTCTATTCACTGCATCTCGTGAATAGACAGGTGACTTCAGTAAGTGCAGCTGAATTTACTTGCAAGATTGCAAAGAACCGAATCTTCAAATGGATAAGATAATCTGACGTGCGATTGAGAAAGAATAATAACTATGGCATCACTTGTCTAAGAAACAGTGCCTTCTAGGCAAACTTATCTGTCTCTACATTTATACAAACGTATATATATGCCAGTACCTGATTATCAGAATAACTCAAAACAACAAAAATATTTGTGGGTAATATCTAGATAAAAACGACACTATTTCAGTGTCCCTGTGTCAGTGCCTGCCTTACAGAACGACTCGCAGCCTTTACCTGGATACAAATTCGTTCGTTTTACGATGAGCCTGTAGGTCAGTCTGTTAGAGTGCTGGCCCTGCTAGCCAGAGACACGAGTTCGAATCCCGGTGGAGGCAAGCAAAATTTACTTTCTCTACATTTATACAAACATATGTATTTGTCAAGAGTAATCACACTGGCACAGGGATATCGACTTAACCATCTCATGTTCTAAAAAACAAGTTTCTAGATTGATTATAAAGGCGACAAAAAATCTTTGTACATTTTGTACTATATTCTACTAGCTTTCGGAGATATACTCACTCCATCTTCAGGTACAAAGTTTCTAGATAGATCTGAATCTCGAGTTGTTCTGAATAACCCAAAGACGCATCTCGAGGAAAGGCAATAAATATAGCATATAAATTGTAAGAGAGAGGCTTTATCATTTTAGGTACAACGTTTTGATATTCCTGAATTACGACAATAGTAAACCTGTTGCTAGGCTGGTCATATTGGATTATAAAAGCAAAAATGTCTAACCGAGCCTTGAACCTTTACCTGGTTCAAGGTTGAAACCCAATGGATACAACGGTTGAAGTGTTTTAATCCAATATGCTTCTCTCCCTCTCCAAGCGTTTCAGTTTGGTTTCCTCTTCAGAAGGAAAAACAGGATTTTTTTTCAATCGGAATGATTTCAAAATTATCTATAATCAAATGGCCAGGAAGCGAGAAATGTCCAGCTATTGGGGAGACCAGCTGTAGTCTAGCTGATTGAACTCAACTGAATGTTGGCTCTAAACCTAAGAAGATTTTTGGTTTCTCCAAACATACTGTTTAAGACATTTTTTACAAGTTTAAAACATCTGCCAAATTATAAACATTTCTAGTTTGTTCCCCGACGCCCTCTCTGGTAGTAAAAATCTAGCTCACATCCAGTCTTCATACATTTAGAAGACCTATTTAATGCCGATTCTGATCTTTTCGTACAAGTACTTGTGTATTTAATTCAAGGTAGCAGAGAAATGTGTTCAGCCGCCTTAGATGCTTGCAAATCCCTGGCCCTGTTCTAACAGCCTTGACAAATAATGTTCAAATGAGGACCTCCCCAGAATCCTGATCCTTCACCCAGCCTCTCCAATAAGCTCCTTCGCAATCACATAACATTAGATCTATCTAATGGCATTTCTGTAAATCAGCATTTCTCAAAATAATCAGGTCACTGTAATTTAGGTACTTGACCTATAAAATAATCGTAATCTAATGCAATTCTCTCTTGTATTGCCACTGTTATTCATTGATAGGTAAAGCCTTTGTTCTATCAGTTTACCGAATGTTAAGTTTTGTATGCAATCAAACAGCAAACCGTGGCAATGATTTCTAGGAAGCAATTCATGGACAGGTCGGTTCTTAAATAGTGTATTCATCTCTGTACACTGCCTCGATCTATCTTAACATTTGTCAAAACTAGGGACACGGTTATGCATGATTCTCCATCATATGATTAGCATTGTTAGTAGGCCTATGTTTGGATGCATATCTGCCTCGCTAGAAAAACGCGTGTCTTTGACCTTTAGTCATATCATTGAAATAGACATACGCCGATATCATTGCTTTTAGTATGGCCAACGTTCTAATTTCCTGCAAACGCCTGCTTAACAGATACTGGTTTACTTCACCACTTTGTCGGTCACATTGTCATGCCCTCAGTAGTTTTAAAACTCATTTCCTTTTAGTGTGCGAATGCTTAAGCCGTAAACAAGAGATCAAAGGATTTCCACAGAGCTGAAGGGAGTCCGCGAGAACTGGATATGCATAGTTCCTTTCAGATGCCGGTTCTGTTATTTTAGATTCTTCCCAGGGTTGCTTGGAAATGTCTGTCTCACTGTATCGGGACATCCAAGGTCAAGGTCTGTGTCACACTTACCACTAAAACGTCTTTATGGGACACTCCACTATTAACATCAAATGCAAGTATTTGTGACACATTTACAACTTTCAATATTAAGGAAACTTTTAATACCAACTGTTCATTTTGGTGACAGTTTTGGTGACATCTGCGAAACCTTCAGCTCTATTAACACCACATCCCAAATCCAGAGAGAATTTAATCGCGTGTAAACTGAGTAGTAAGGGAGATAAATACATTATCGGTGTTTGTACAGCAATGTCGACTGCCTGAGCAAATGTTAGCATCTTAGCAACCTCGAGGATACAGACTGTGTATGATTTACAGAACTGAGGTGTCTGGCAACAAATGCTGGTGTACAAATATGAGTTTCCAACACAAATACCTGTAGCTGTCATAAAAATCAATTCTAATGTGACAGAAAATCTCATGAATAATCAGCAAGTCAAACCGGAAACACTACTTATAAAAAAAGGTTTGTTGCAAAAATAGCGAAAACACGTTGCATTTAATTTTTAATCCTTTGCGCAATTGTAGTGCCATGCTAAACGCCGAAGCTTTGCGTCGGGTCACGCTCAGAGAGTTTATGAGATTGCAAAAAAAGGCAAGTAAGATCAGTGTAGTCCTTAGGCACGTAATTCGTGACTGAGGTTGATTAATGTCAGGATCGATCTAGAAATCTCCACCACTAGACCTTTTTGTGACACACTGAATTTAAGTGTAGCTCGTGGAACTAGCCTGAAAGTGTTCCGAAGTTTGACAGCTTAAGCCGAACTTCTAAGGTAAGAAAATCTATGATATTTATTTAAAGTAACACGTGTTCTTAATATTGTCCTGTTTTCAACATGCAGTATAGCTACGTTTTTGAATGTATTAGGTGTGGTTTAAAGTAATATCATCATGGCTAGCAAGGCCAGCGCTCTAACCGACTGAGGCTCACGGTAGAACAAACGATTTTTTTTATCTAGGTAAAGGCTTCGAATCTTTCTCACAGGGACACTGAAATAGTGTCGTTTTTATCTAGATATTACCCACAAATGTGTTTGTTGTTTTGGGTTATTCTGATGATCTGATACCGGCATATATATATTTTTGTATAAATGTAGAGAAAGAAAAGTTTACTTGCCTCCGCTGGGATTCGAACTCGGGTCTGTGGCTAGCAGAGTCGGCGCTCTAAACGACTGAGCTACAGAGGCTCACAGTAGATATATAACGAATGTTTATCCAGGTAAAGGCTGCGAATCTTTCTCTACGGTAAGCACTGACACAGTGACACTGAAATAGTGCCTTATCTATTTAGATATTACCCACAACTATGTTTTGGGTTATTATGATGATCTGGTACTGGCATATATATATATTTGTATAAATGTAGAGAAAGAAAATTTTGCTTGCCTCCACCGGAAACCAGAAGCCATTAGAATTTATAAACGCTTTTCTGAGATATTAAGGAAATGTGTGTTAATAATCGTTAATAAAATTACTTCTCTTGTTATCTGTTCTACAACTTTGAACCAGAAAGACCATATTAAATTCAATATCATCAAGGCGATGTTAAGGATTAAACCTCTCACTTCAGTTAGGCTGTTGTATAATTTTCGGTAAATCTCTGCAAAAATATGTAAATTAGATTTATGTTGGCACTGTACTCCAAGGAATGAAAGGTACAAGGGCCTTTAATGAGCCAAATGCATTCTCTCTTGTTTCATTTTGATGACTGGAACGCTTAACAACCTACCAAAAGAGTAAAATCATTTTATAGCTGCTTTTTAAAAGAACCATAAAATGACTAAAGTAATTGCCTTTTACCATGTATTAATACTTTTTCGGTACAGAATTTTGGTTCATCGCTGAAGCCCAGCTTAATTACTTGGAAGACTTGTTCATTTGTCACCCCATACTTTCAATCAATTTAAGTATTGATTATTGTTAGATGTTTGTTCATTTATATGATTCGCAAAATGTCTAGATATGTTTAAATAACATAGCGTTCATTCCCTAGGACACACTGCTATATTCATAGTCTGTAATAAACCTCCAACCTGAGACAGTTATCTCTATTCGGCACACTGTCACCGTTCAGTAATTACTGCGAAGGTATTTAGTGATAATGTTACATACCATATCTCTGTAACACAATTATCAGATGCAAATGACACTGGCTATAACAAAAAATAACATTAGCCTCTCATAATAGTAGACAAGCTGCAATATATTTTCGTTCAATATAATCATTTTTCTTTTCAAACTGGATAACATTTAATTTCCTCTAGAGCCTAGTTTAAGACGCATTGGTTTAATTTTTCTTGGTAGCATAATTTTCTCTAAGTGGCTTTCAAACTCTATTTTATATAACCGTGTGCAGGGTTGACCATGAGAATGGTTTTCTTTTGGTAATACTGGCTCATTTAAGATACTCATAGAGTGAGTGTAGATTCTGTCCAGGATTTGTGTCTCACTTTCAGGTTAATATAAAATCCGCACGCTTTACTGTTATCACCAAATCGCCACGAAGGCGGTTAAATTGAAATGTCAGTCTAACCAAGCCAAAGTCATTAACATCTAGGTCAATTATAAAGTCAACGCACACTACTAATCTTGACAATAGGACTATGAAGTCAGCTTCTATAATTCTGCGAGAAATGGAAAGGTAGTGAGTTCATATCGATTTGACGACTTACCACAAATCATACGGGCCTTTCTTTAAAATAGACTTGACCAGATAGTCCTCGACCATCCGATAAACCAGTGTTTCGCCGGAACAGTCTTTAATTAGCCTCAAATGGGTGAGTCAACGGTATGCTTTTATTGTGTTTTTTATGTCATTGGCTTGAGTATGAAGATAACCTGTTGATTGTACGCTGTACTGTGATTTATGTTTATTCTAGTTATTTTTCTTTATTAAATCGTGACAAGCGGATATAAGATAACTGCTATTAGCAGATGGCGGCCATCTTCAGATGTTTCATGATAACATAAATGTCCAACGTACCTAATGTTATAAATTCCGGATGTTGTATCAAATTCAATGATTGTAACATCTAATCAATTGTAAATGAAGTGACCGTCAAAATGTACGACTTTTTAGCCACAAAAATATTAAAGGATAACTGTTTAATGCTAAGAGTATGAATTGCTATGTGTTTTCAGGGACATGAATATCAAGTGTTACGACTATTAAATGTCCTATGACAAATAGAATGAATGTTAACTGTTATTAATGTCAATTTCTTTTGGATTTTAGCTCGAAGTCTTATTGCGTGTCCGTTGCTTGTTTTGTTTAGATTCAAATCCTCTCCAAAATGTCTTATAGGGCCAGCATGAATTATTAACAAGAATGGTTGTTGATTAACTTTTGTATAGCTTAGCATCGTTTGCTCGTTTTGTTTTCTCAAAATATCTCTATGCGATGGTCATAATGTATAGGTTGATAAAGGAACGAATTTTCCGACATGTTATGAACTATGATGAACATTATCTGCTATGATGTCTACATATACCGGATGATATATTTCCATGAACAATTAACATACTAACTGCTTCTAAAATTTGATCGGCTCATGGTTTTTATACTCAAAGATAAACACCAATCAGTTCAGTTTTAAATGGCTTGTGCGAAACATGTATTCCGAACTCTCTGGTACAGCACCCAGTTTATCCAGAACCTCCACGTTTGCTAAACAACGAATAACTCTTTTGATTCTACTATTCCATTTAACCCTCAGATTTAAATAACTAAGCAGTCAATCAAGTAACATTGCGCTAAAGATGTATTTGAACACCATGGATTTGTCAATTATTGACTATGAATGGGTTTGTTTGAATAGTTTTGTATTATGGAGAACTTTCATATGTATGGTCTTAATTATACTCCAAGGTGTGATAAGAACTTCTAACTGTATCCCATGGATTTTCTTTAAACGGCCAAAGGGCACACAAATGTGTGATGATTAATTTCAAAGGCGATAAAAAGACACACAAAACCAAATGCTCTGTCTTTTAATGTCTTTGAAGAGGAGTGACAATTTCCTGCTGTCTCCATTTATTTCCTAGCGAATAAATAAATGATGTCATGAAAACTCTCGAAATGATCCGAGCCAGTCTTCCCAGCCAGTGTCTGACCAGGCGGTGATTTGATCATTGTTGAAGTTTTGAAAGACTTTGGTGGGGAACATATGATTACATAACACATCTCTCTACCCATGCGTGTTTCTAAGAAAGATCATGGCGGCTGGACCATCCCTTATTTTTCAAAAGTGTATTTGTCCTCCAGCCAGGGAGTTGCCAAACGAAGTTTTGTCTGGACATGCTGTATGACTCTGAGTTCCTCCGAAGTTGTCAACTTTATTTAGCTATTAAATGGCTGTTGGAAACTGCGTGTTTTCTAACAGTTGGCCACATCCAGCCGTAAATATCGGGCTTACTATTGGTTGAATATATCGACTGAACCGGATAACACACACTACTCAACCCTTGTACACATTGAGCGAGGCAGAGAAAAGGCCTATCATATTACTATTTAGTGACAATAACGTAACGTTCCTCCCATGTTTATGCCACGTATATTTTTGTCAAAAAGCCAACACATTTCTACTGCAAGATTGCTTCCAATTTCGTGATAACACTATTGTGCCTATACTCTCAAAATCCTTTATATATGTAAAAACAAATATTACCAGGTCTTCAAACCCATTTTCCCTTCGGAGCCACACCTTTCGGCTTACTTGCATATATTCTGATATTAAACGTCAACAAAGTCAACTATCCACCGAAAAAACTAATAAACTCGTGTCTGAATGGAATTGGCCAATAACGTGTTTTCGTCTGTAGGTAGTCGTGGTTTAACAGTAAACCACTTTAAGATTTGGGATTAGAATTTATCAACAAATGTAAAGGTTCCGATGTTAACGTTTAATTTTAACCTTTGAACAGAGAAATTGCTATTATGTTAAATGAAGTTCTGATCTGATATATGTCCCACTGAACCCATTAACTGAACAATAGAGGATCCAGATACATAACCAACACATTTATGTCAGAAGTTATATTTCTTGTTAATTTGATCTGGAAGTACTTCTATCGAATACGAACTAACTTTCTGAATTATGTACAGTTAGAGGTTACCCGGTAAAAGCATGTAAAATCTCATTTTAGGCCTACTGGGATAGCACAGCTTCACAATATCACATATTTAAACGCTACTATACACTGGACTGCACAGAGAAACCCTCCACCAATAAGTGATAAGAACTGGAAGAAATAGACAGGAAACAATGCAAACTTGGAACCCAAGGTTCGTTTAAGCGTCATTCTATGCAGGGTGTCACCCAACTCGGGTGAGGTGACGTAATACTTCCCAAGGATCTTTCCTCCTCGTACGAACAATAAAGGTTAATTTAAAACGTAATAACAAACCCGGATGTAAATATTTTGTGTAAATCTCGCTAATACAGCGAAAAACTGGGTTAAAAAAACAACATACACCTTTATTTCGCGTTAGTGGTTATCTGACCAGATAGTTAAACATAAAACAAAAACTCCTGATTGCAGCCTTTACAGTTCTGTCATGCCGACAGCCATCTTGGTCACGTGATTTTCCCCGCTTACCCAGCTCTTGATCAGGGGAACTGGGTGAAGCCCCGAGAGTAACGTCAGCGAGCGCGTGAACGCATAAATGTATCACTCGAGTTAACCTGGGGGAATGCACGTAGACGCAAAAAGCATCTTTGGGTTGACCCGAGGAAGCCCGGGGTGCTCGCGCAAACGTAACCCTAGAAGAGCTTGGATTATGCTGCAGTACCATACTAAATGGCTGTCTTAATACGCGTGACTCTCCACAACGTAACACTGCACTCAAACACTACGCATGGCATGGTCGCCTGAGAAATATGCACAAAATCGTCCAAATGAGTATAAATTATACACCACTATCAGTGGTGCTGTGCTGTTTGCAGGAATACATAGCACTTTATGGTAACAGTGATGTTGAGACATGGGCGTTGCTATTGTCACTAGTAAGTGATGAACTGTCTAGAAATTAGCTCAAAGAGGAGTGTAGTTAAAAGCAGAATTGCTAGTTAAGTATCATAAAGGACCGTTGAACATTACAATTATAGCGATAATATATTGGCTCCCCTAAGTCACGTTTTTTTTACAAATGGGGTCTGTTTTGCACGAAATAATTTTCACACATGAACAAACGAGACACTGGAGAAAATTAGAGATCTTCTTACAACTGGATGATCACCATTATGTGGGAAATAGCCCTATTGAAGTGCGTGCTATAAATCCTTTTTCAGCAATGACCAAGCATTAAGTGCATATCGATTTCTCTGTTAAAACGCTAACCAGCCGTTGGCCAGAGTTTTCGTCAGGTTTGACATGGTTTTATGTTTGAAGATTAATATGCCTTCATTATTTTGGGCTGCATCAGGCCTTACGCATAAATAATCTGTTATATTTATGACGAGCTGCTTTGTATACGCCCGTCATTTGACGATATAGCGAGATGTCTCATGGGATTGAGTCTGTCGGTGGCGACTGTAGGTGGTGCCCCCTGGCCCCAGCGTCTAAATTTGTTATCCAGCTGAAATGTGATTATCGGATTCTTATCAAACTTAGCACAAGTAATACATGTGGCAAGATGTCGAGTTTTTGGTGTGTACTTCTATTGATGGCCACCTCTATGCTAAGGAAAAAATTTGTTTCCATCATTTAACTAAAACAGTGCTCTGCTCTTTTTCATTACATTACAGTTAATGATGTCTTAAGCAACTAATTAAAGTACTTATATACACTGGTAACTGTGTCGAAACGTCTTGTGAGGTTATAAAAAATTTGACATCCATAAAAAACGTGTGCCAGTTTTGAGTATCTCAGCTTGTAAATGTCACTCAAACATGTAAGATAGAATTGTAAAATTACTAGCTCTGTTTATAAAACAGGTTGGTCCGTGAATTAAATTATTTGTTTGAAACATGTCCTCATCACGAGGATGAAGAGCTGGACGCGGGGTTTGTTGATCTTTGTTGTAGATGACTGTTTAGCATTTGATTCCTTTTTAGAAATACACATTGCAAATTAAACAAAGTACCGTATTCCGTTAACTTCTCTGTTCGTTACCTCTGTATTTCTCTAACTTATTTCCTCAATTAGCTTCCTCTATTCGAAAGGACAATGGCCTCTATCTTCTTTCGTAACTGTGGATATATTATTGTGTATTTATCTATCACAGCAACCCTACAAGGAGAACGCAAAAACAGCCTTAAACTATAATGTTAATTGCACTCATGGTAATCATGTCCCTGAAGAAGAATTAGAAGTCAAGTAATATAAATAAAACAAGGGTGAAGGCTTAGTTATTTAACATTGGGTTTCCACACTTCTTAAAAGAGAACCGCAGATTTGTTAACAAGCCTGTGACTTATTTCATTGTTTATCTGGGTACAAATTACTTCAAACTGTGATGGTTATCATTATCTAATGTCCCAATGAACACCTACTTTGCTATTATTCATTCAGTTGCGTAGGTGTAGTATCGTATTTATTCTGCTCCCCAAATGTTCGCGCTAGAAGAAACTTTGGAAAGGAACCTCATTACATATTTCTTCGCCATGATCTGGTTTGTCAAACAAATAATTATATTGGTATCGAAGATTTGTTGTACTTCTTAGTTATACACAAAGTCAACAAAGCCATCCACTGCCACTCCCATGTTGCTTAAAATGAACACAAGATACTAATTCCAATTAAATAACGCTAACATACACTTGATCTGTTGAAGCATATAGGTTGACTGGCTGATGGTTTCTGTGCTAATTCAATCATTGTATGGTTTACGTAGGGCACACATCCGCTTTTAACGCCCAATGACTGTCACGCGAGTACGGTAATATTGTTCCTCGAGGTGAATGGCTGCTTTGCAGTTGTTCGTTAAATGGCTCACAGATTCAACTGGAGCAAGTGAAATGCCGATATAAAGCATAAAGGCTTAATTGGCAACAAATGTTACAACCTTTCTTGCGCACAATTGTCAGAACACACTTTCCGCCCTTTTCTGAAATCTGTTGGAATGGTTTACAAACCCGGAATCGGTTTGGTAGGCTGTATTCTGTTTGGTAGGTTGTATCCTGTTTGGTAGGTTGTATCCTGTTGGGTAGGTTGTATCCTGTTTTGTGAGTTAATATGACGTTTGAAACAGAGTATAATGAATGTAAATTTCACTAAGGTATCATATTAATCATTACTTAAATAGGCGAAGGCTGTTAACCAGGTGTGCCGGTCTTAAGATAGGAGGAGAGTGGTTCACTGTAGAGCTTTTCTTCATGTTTCTTCAAGCATTCTACGAAAAGTACTATTATGGCTGTGATATATCGATGACCCTCGGGCACCTGGGTTCACAGATGGAGTCTCTTTTACGGAATATCCCTCAGTAATCTTCAAGCATGAACAAATAAGACAATTATGTAGTTTCTAACAAGTCGATGATCGCGATTATATTGGAAATAAATCTATTGAAGCGGTTGATATGAATCCACTTCCATCAGTGACCAAAAATTAGGTTGATATTGGTTTCACTGATTAACCCAGATCAGCGGTTGACCATGATCCACCAGGGTTTCATACTATTCCTTCGTTGTGTAAGTCCGGATAATCTGCTGGTTACACGACGAGCTGAGAATCTTGAACTTCTGGTAAGTGAATATATTGGAACATGCTTCAGACTAGAGTTTTGATAATTTTAGTAACAAAATATTACAAATTTATAATTCCTGTTTCGGTATTAAAGCTTTTGATTAATTTTCACTAAATTTACAAACTTGTTCAACTAAACATGGGAATATTTGCATGGTGCATCTTGTATAAATGCAATATTTCAAAATTTCTGTCTGTCAATTTTTTTGGCCGTTAAATTTCCTGGTTTTGAAAAGATAACTGCTTTTAGCGCCTCTTGGTTATGTTAATACAAAGTTTCTTTAGAGATTATATCAAAGGATAATGATTAAGGCTTATCGATATGTAAAGACAACTTGATGATCGACTGTAATTTGTTAAGGTTAATAGCCTTCATTGTCTCAAAGAAATCTTTTGAAAGTCTAAAGAATGTGCTTTGAATTATTCAACTTCATTTTAGTTTATGTTAAATATGCCTTTAATATTTGACACTCGAAGCTGTTTTTTTCTTCCACTTATAGCCTATGTTCATTGTTTTGGATTTTCAATTATTAAGTTTACAGTGTACATATGTTTGCATTATTTGTAATCAATTAATTTTTCAAGCCTTGTATGGTTGTACCTTAACACATGCTAAATAAACTGACTTTTCCCAACTTTTATCATTTTTAGTACATGAAAAAATGTCATACTAAGTCATGTTATTTCTCCTAATAACGAAGCGGTATGACTTTGATACACGTCCTGGGTAACATTGTGTCACGATTATTAAGCAAAGGAAAAAACAGTGAGGTCAGGTTGTTTTTTTCATTATTTTATTTCAGATTTAATAACGCAAAAGCATGACAAATACTTGATGTTTGATTTGAAGGACCAATGAGCATTGATTACTGAACATCTGAAAGGCAACCATTCACCTCGATTACAAATTCTAATGACTCGTGTGACAGTGTTCATTTTAAGCAACATGGGAGTGTTAGTAGATGGCTTTGTTGACTTTGTGTATAATTAGGAAAGACTGAAAATCTAAGATACCAATAGAAATATGTTTGAAATTCAACCAAGGTGTCCATTGGGACTCGAGCAGTCGCACAACTCTAGTAAGATAACGAAAGTCAACCAAGGTGTCCATTGGGACTCGAGCAGTCGCACAACTCTAGTTAGATAACGAAAGTCAACCAAGGTGTCTATTGGGGCTCGAGCAGTCGCACAACTCTAGTTAGATAACGAAAGTCAACCACGGTGTCCATTGGGATTCGAGCAATCGTACATCACTAGTTAGATACTGAAAGTCAACCAAGGTGTGCATTGGGATTCGAGCAATCGCACAGCACTAGTTATATACTGAAGCATGCAATATATCCATCTGTGTTAGTATATAGGGTACTTTGTATCTCGCGTAACAAGGAAATAAGTCATACGCTTGCTAATAAATCTGCGGTTATCTTTTAAGAAATCTGGAAAACAACTGTTAAGTAAGGATATACAGAGGATATAACCTAAGTCTAACAAGGGTTGTTATTGTGGCAAATACAAAAACTACATCCCCATTTAACATCATCTTTTGTATTAAGATCAGGACCGAGTCGTAGTTCAGTTGTGTGAGTGAGGGTGAGTCTCTTTCACTAAAACCTGTATGGGTTCGAATCCCCTAGAACACCCCTTGGTATATCTGAGAAGTTTTCCGCTGGGTTCGTTTCGGTTTCAACCCTTCACCGGCGATCCAAAGTCATCATATAGTTGAAATACCTTTGCGAACGACGTAAAACACCAATGAAATAAATAAATGTATTAATATCAAACTACATGCTGATATTCAAGACTGTCTTATGGAAGGCTTATATAAGCCATCTCGCTACATCGCCATTTCTAATAGAGGGCGATATAACGAGAAAGTTTGAATTTTATTTTAAGTCACTAATTTCTAGCTATTACTCAATATCTGACGTTAAATGTAATCCCTAGTAATTTTGCTTTTAACATTTGGACAAGCAGTGTACATTATTTGTGATGCATTAAGGCGCATTCTCATAAAAATAGCACAGCATATAGTCATAATAAACACCGAAACCAAAAATGTTAAACGACACGCATATGGTAAACTGATATCCTCGTAGCTTCCGTACAGGGTAATGTGAATGCAAATAAACCTGGGGATCTCCTTCCGACAACGTGTCAAAGAACATCGCTGTTTAATCTTGACGCGCCAAAGATGTCATTTTTGTTCCCGTAGTGAGAATCTCAGATAATCATTCTTGGATTTCTTCAGAATAGATGAATTTGATGGCATTTATTGTGTTTGGATCCTGTACTCCCTACAACTAACTTCACAAGATCAGCTGTGAATCTAAAATGTATGTGTTGTTTCTTTTCAGAAAAGTCGTCAGACAAAAGATCGATTTAATGGGAATAATTAACAAGGGCAGCCAAATTCAAGTTAGATGCTAACACTCGGTCACTTCCAACCAGATAAATAAGGCTTATCAAAGTTGAATTTTTCTAGTGAACAATAATCTCACCAGTTATATACTCTGTCAAAAAAGAAACGCATAGGCGAGATATTAATAGAATTATCTCTTTAATACAAAGCGGAATAATTCAGTAATTGTTGGGGTAGCACAGTTAAAGTTGGTACAAGTATGCGGTAATGTTCTCGCTATGGACCGACGGCAGCGGAGGCGTATTCGCCGCCGAAAAACGCCGCACGAGGGCGCTGAAGTCAGTACCTTGTGTGGCCACCGTGAGCTGCAATCACTGCGCGACACCTTCTTGAATCCGGGCACGTGGAATCCTAACCCATTCTTCATGCAGTGCATGGGACAGTTGCGGAAGCATCTGAGGCGATGGGTTACGCTGGCATAAACGTTTGTCCAGTTCGTCCCAAAGATGCTCAATAGGGTTAAGATCTGGCAATCTTGATGACCATGGCAACACATTAATGTTCCCATCCTCTAGGTATTCTACTGTTAAACGTGCCGTATGCGGCCTGGCATTGTCCTGCTGAAGGAGCTCTCTCTGTCGATCCATAATGGGAAGCATGTGAGGGCGCAGAATTTCATCCCGATAGCGTACAGCTGTCAGGTTGCCTTGTTCAAGCACCAGTTCACTTCTGCCTGTGTAGGAGATGGCTCCCCACATCATGTCACTGCCTTCACCGAATCTGTCAACTTGGGCGACGCAGTTGTTGGCAGAACGTTCATTGCGGCGCCTGTATGCGCGTTGTCGTCCATCAAGTCTCTGTAAAGCGAAACGTGACTCGTCGCTGAACCATACTCGCTGCCAGTTTAAGCCCTGTACATTCGTGCATCAGCGAACGCGTAAACGTCGATGTTGGCGTTGCAAAACGGGGCCAACGTTTGGCCTCCTAGCCCGTAAACCAGCTTCTCGAAGTCGGTTCCGAGCGGTTTGTGCAGATACCCGTCTAAAACCAGGTGCCCAGCTGTGTTCGTTGCTGTGGTAGTTCGGTGACGTAAGTGATGTACCCGGATGTAGCGATCTTGTGCTGCAGTTGTTATTCGAGGTCTACCACTTCGGGGCCGGTCTTCTGCAAACTGGAATCGCTGAAACCTGTTCCAAAGACGTGAACTAGTGCTCTGTCTGACGTTCATGTGCCGTGTGACTTCCGACTGCGATTCACCTAACTGGAGGAGGCCAATCGCAATGTTTCGATTCGCAAGGTTAAGTCTCGGCATGTTGTAACTCGTGTACAGTGAAATGGGAAAGGCACATTTGCATTCGTCAAAATCTGAATATTTTATGTCGCTTAACACGAATTTCCACAGAAACGCGCCACAAATTGTGTTAATTTTGTTCAGTGTAGTTGGTCTTGTTGTCCCATTCCAGAAGCATTGAGAAACATAATAATCCATGGCCATTGTACACAAGAGGCGATATTTTTAAAAAATTCAACACTTTCTTGTGACATTTCACATATGCGTTTCTTTTTTGACAAAGTATATGTATGTGGCAATTACCTAACGTTGCTGTCAGATTTACGTAAAGTATTAATTGAACTTTTTGTTTTTGATTCCGATTTGATGTCAACACTAATATGCACATGGCTTTCATGTCTGTAATGAAATATGACATAACCGGGTCTTCATGGCTAATTCCCGTGGAACTACCACTTTTGATCTTGTCTACTTTGTATATGTTCTCATATCCAATGTCATGAACATAAACTTATCAAGTTGAATGTGGCAGAATTCTTATACACTGGATTAGCAAATTTGATTTTGAAGACAAAGTGCTGCACATTAACTTATTTACCCCTGCATCGTTAGCCCTGGTATAACAATGGACCACTTTCAGTTTTTAGATAACATTTAACAATTAATGTTAAGCTTTCCCGCTGAACAAACAATGCAAATCCTTTATACAGAAAATAAGCTATTATGTTATAGAGCGTTCTGGTCGGATATATGTCCCGCACAAACCATTCAGTGAGCAGTAACGAACTAGTTAACATTGATTCCGTATACAAAGGGTTAGATACAGGTGTACATGTATGTTAATTATGTTCAGTTGGAAATACTTTTTCTTGTTCGTTTTAAGTGGCATGAAAGTAGCTTAACTGGCCGACGGAAATGTTTTGTAAATTTGTTTTGCTTAGAAGAGACATTGAAACGTAATATACGCTATCGATCATAATTATTATTTCCTGGAAAGGACAACCACAGAGAACTTTCCATTGTATGGAAATAATGTCAATTTAGCTTATACGATATCATTAGCTGCATTTAAAAAAAAGTTTAGTTTAGTTTAGTTTATTGAATTCAAACTCATACCGATGTTAAATCCATTTACAGAGCTGATAACACGTGATAGATAACAGATGGCAAAGTTAACAATAAAAAATAATAATAATAAAAATAATAAAAATAACACATACGCACGTACATAATCTGTGTACTTCACGCATACATTCGAGGGTCGGAAGATTAAAATACTTACGCCGGGATGTATAATCTTTCTGGGTAAAACAAACGGATGACTTAAAGGACAAAAACTTTACAAACCGTACTTGAACATTTTCGATTCGTTCAATTAATGTTTTCTGATAAAGATTCCAAATAACATCTGCACATTTAAGATTACTTCTAACCAGGGAAACAGATAAAGACTTTATGGCATGTATATTCTTAAAATCTTTACAGAAATCCAAGTAGTTCTCCAACTGTTTGGTTACTTCTTGTTTGAGTGGCATTTAGAGGCTGGGTAAATTACTAAAACATGACAACTGAGATGGATTTTCAACTTCTGGATATATTGGTAAGCGACGTTTCGATCTAGATACTAAGATCGTTT
>JAVFBZ010137673.1:0-13801 GCA_032466195.1 Katharina tunicata
TCACTCGAGTGGAAAATACTTTTCACACGGATGGAAAATAATTACCACCTGTGTGGAAAGTATTTATCATCCGTGTGAAAAAAAAAACACAAAAAAAAACATCCATGTCCTCTATGGGCCACCGTAGTAACCTGCTAAAGGCTGTAACAAAAAAATGGTTTTAAGAATAAAGTTTTATTTTCAGTATAGAGCACAACTAGGATATTCCATAACTCTTAAGGAACAGGGGTATAGTTAGTTACAGAATTAAGTATTATCCTTGTTACTATTGTTCTTTTTGTTGTGATATATGTGAAACTTATTTTGGGGGAAATTAAAAAAAAATGAAAAAGTATGTATGTAAAGGAATATTTCACAAAACGTTTGTTAAATATTTTGCGTGCGCTTTATTAGGGGATATTTCCCAGACCTAAGATATTCACGATTTTGTTGGCTGATACCTTGAAATATTAAAAGATATCAAATTGAAAAATACGTTTGCTTTGAACTATACCACTCACTCTGCTCGATACTTTGGGGGAAGAAGATCCGGACCGTGTCTCCGTGAAAAATGTAACATCTGATGAACTCCTTTGAGACGAAATGGCGATTGAAGGATTGTCGCCACAGTTACCATTAGTGACCAGTGCCTCCGGTGTACTTCTACCAGAGGATTGTGGGAGTTCTTGAAAACGGAAGCGTATCTCAACATATGGCGGGAAATCCATGTTGTTATACCGGTAAATCCAGACTGAGTCAGTGCCATCGAATTTCCCCGCACCACCACCCTGGGCGCCCGAGACAGCTTCTACCACTGCCCCAGAGTTACCTATACCACGGTTATGTCCTGAATGGTCGAGGATATCTTCGTCGAATGGAAGATAGACATCGGGTTGACAACCTAGTAAAAGGTAAATGTCAACAACTATAAAATCTATTTACATGTTTTGTTCTGGTATGCTATGAATGGTGTAAAATTATTCAGCATATACATAAGTGTTACATAAGTGTTACACCATACACAGTGAAGGAGTGGCTGTTAAATTCTGAACAGCGTTGGTAAAATAACATTTTTCTATAATAGGGAAGAATCCCTCAAAATCTTCTAGAAGGAGCAATGTATGGAAGCCTTTACTGTGGGAAAAAGGTTATTGACATTTTGTAGAAACAATGGGTTTATTTACCGTCCACAGGTTTCTCAGTGGGTAAAGCGATTCTCTTATGACAGCCGCACGTTTCCTGTACAAAAGCCAGGCCTGCGCCGCACCGTCTACCGATTGATATACCATTTAACGAGGTGAAGAACCATGTCTCGTCTGTTGCATTGGCAGTGAATGGACAAACGCCTGAAACAAAAGCAAAATTCTCATGAGCGGTTTATTGAAAGAGAAAACTTTACACGAACTAACTCTGACCCTCATTCCTATTGCCTCAAGAGCCCACACCTCAGAAAGAAATTGATGAATACATTCCTGAAGTTTATGGAGCAAAATATCGGCATGTCAAAGTGCCTTTTTTTTCAAACCAACATATTGACTTATAATGTTGTAACTTCAGTCTGTATTAACTGTAGAAATTCTACTATTCAGTTGCAAAAACTGAATATTGAATTAAACTGAATTCACTTCGGTTCATGTAAATTGTGTCACAAATGCAAGTTTCACTTTTGAGGTTTGTAGATAAATTCTTCATCTAATTAATCTGAAAATTTTTGTTATCCGTGCAGTCTACTTATCACATACCGCAAGTGTTTTATAAATTGTCTAGATTTAACGCATTGCTCACCTCCTGGCGGTCCCGGTTGACAGAATGGGCTGGCACAGTTATTATTCGCGACACACTCACTCCTGGAGTCATCGAAGGCATACCCAGCATCACAGCACTGTTTATACATAGAAACCCCACCGCTACACACCCAGTACACTTGGCAGTCTAGCGGGTCGCCATAAGCCTTCAGACCAGGCTCCGTTCTACAGCGGTCTGGAATTTTAAAAAAGGCACCAGGACAGTAAATGAACGCACACACATAGTATAAAAGCAGGTAATCAGCAAGAATATCACAACGAGAAAGTTTTCACACAGAAGATCCCTTTAGAGTATCGGTTACAGAGTACAAAGTCTTTTCGAAAAGAATCCAATGCACCCCAACACTATAGAAATTATCAAAACTTTGAATAATTGATAAAATGTCAAATTCAGATAATAACCCACAGCTGAGCTGAATATTTACCTAGTGGACAATTGACCTCGTTGGGGTATCTGCATGTGAGAGAATCTTCTTGATCCCAAAAGAGTCCCCGGGGGCAATCAAACACCACCGATGAGATAGCTCTGAACTGGCCGTTACCGAGAGGCTCAATAGTGCAGCGTAGAAACTTCTCACAAGATTCGGGATGTCTGGCAAACCCGGAGCCGTAAAGGATGCGACAGTTTTTACATTCCTCTGCAAAACAAGAACTGCAGCATTAATACAGGAATAAAATTCAAGCTCAATATTTAACGTTATCATCATGAAAGTCCTGCGTCGGTACAAATGTACGTTTAATAATCAGAAATGAAAAAAAAAACTAACTGTTAATTTCTTTAAGTTTAATATGGGAATACATAATGTAAAATATACAGTTGAAAGTTTACCTTTCAGAGACACACTATTAATATACGTATGCCTTTACACAATTCTTTTTTTCAACAGAAACGAGACCCAGCCTAGCTTTATTATCGTTATTCTCTACAAGTATGCGTACAGAAATACAAGCAATGTTAGACCGGGATTAATTCCAAACATAACCATAAACTGTTTGGTTTCAATCTTTTAAATTAAGTAAAGGGACATCGTAAGCTTTCTCAACCAATAAGGGGAAACACTTTTGGTGGCTGATATTACCAGTTCGTTTCTTCTAGTTTGGCCTAATTTTTAGGAAGCAGCTTTGTCTAGAAGAAAAATAACAGTTTACCTGCTCCTATTATTGTGGGTGTTGTTTGTGAAGCCACACTTGTTCGTCTCTGAGTTGTTGTGCGGCGGGTTGTTATTCTTGGCCTGGTAGTTGGTGTTGTTCTTTGTCGTGTTGTCCAGGAAGCTGTAGTCCGTGATCGTGTTGTCCTGGAAGCTGTTGTTCTTTGTCGTGTTGTCCAGGAAGTTGGTGTTCGTGGTCGTGTTGTCCAGGAAGCTGTTGTTCTAACTCTCGTGGTCCGCACAGCTGTTGTTCGAGATCGGGTCGTTCGCGGTAATGTTGTGGCTCGAGTTGTTTGAACTGTTGTCGGCTGACCTTTAAAAAAACAATCTTTTCTGAGAATTTTTTTGTAGGCTTCACATCAGGAAATATACACATTAAGAAATACCGTAATAATAAAATGTTATAGGAACATTGACTGGAACAATTTTATAATTAAATACCTGATACACTCTCTGCACAGGTAACAATGTTTACGGACTAATATGGGAAACACGTTAGATTTCTTGGCGATTGCGTACAACACTTTGCAAATAAAATATATTGCGACGTTCAACTTACTGCACTCTCTACCGACGCTGAGTTTGGACGCAAATTCGGTGCTTATGAAATCGTCAAATGTCGTGGGCGTGAATACAAGGTTTGGGGAGCTGGCGATCTTGGTAAGCTCATCGTAATCAATTTGTTCCTCGCTTCCGACTCCAATAGCCACCATCTCAATTCCGTCCTGTCGGGCTCGTCTGGCAATGGCCGCCGTCTCATCTTTGTCGATGGAAACACCATCCGTAATAAGAACAGCGATACGATTCTTGTCTGGGTTTCCAAATGTGTTAAACATCTGCGTCATGACCTCAATACCTCTGGCAATGTTACTACCTCTACTTGGCAGCCTTAGGTTGTTTACTTCCTGTTTGAGTCTTTCTGCTGAGATAGTGTTGCTAAGGCGAATTTCGGCTGTTGCGTCGTTGCTAAACAGAACTAAGCCCATTCCAGCCTTTCCACTGCCCAATTTGAGAAGATCTATCTGTTCGTTGACGAAATCCTTCATAATCATCTCTTCGCCAACACTGATACTTTCAGACCCGTCGAATATAAAGATTACATTACCGTTGATTTCACATTCTGTCAAAAAAGGAACAGTTGACTACATTTACGCAGGTACAGTTATCAGGTAGATTGAATATCATTGGAATACATGTTATTCTGCACGCTTAATTTCTACATAAAACACATATATGTTTGGAAACAATTCCAGCTTCTCGTATAAATGTTGAAATAAAAATCAGAACAAATGGCAGGTTAAATAAAAGCTGATTAAACGGCTGTAATAAAATGTTTGGAAAGAAAACGAAAGAAAAATTTATCACCACTGGATGGACTAGAATGCTTCCGAATTAAAGGTAAAACAAGGTTAAAATACACTCACCTTCGTCAGGCTGGAATGTACCAAGAAGTGGAGTAGCTGTAATAAAAAATAGAAAAGCGGTGTTAAATATAGCTGTAATATTCAGTCAAGATTAGTATATCCTTCTTCGTGCAACAAATCATGAACATTTAATACTTTATTCTGAATTTCTTAAATCGTCTTTAATTTATTATATGAATGAGGAGGCTCTTATTTTTAACCATTGGGACCAGTCTCTTATATTAGAGGTTAAATCTAACGGGCCTATCGTTTCTAGATAACAGATATTAAACAGATGATTAACAAAAGACGAAAAATTCAACGTAAAAAAGTAAAAAGTGATTCTGGTAAGTCTGGGAAACAACCACATAATATTACGACAGAACAACACTCACTGCCTGTCGGACAAACTTCTGAGTAAGGAAGTTTTAACATATCTAAACCAGCGAAAGTGTCGACTTTCTTGACATATTGCGGTTCTGACGCCATTGCTTCCAGTTCAGCTTGAACAGCATCTTTTCCTACGCCAATGGCGATGACAGAAACTTGATCGGCCTTCAAATATCTGGCTTCATCTCGAGGCGGAGCTGTATCTCTGACGTCACCATCCGTAATAAGCACAACTATCTTGGTAGCCCCAGCTCTTCCCTGCTCTCGAAACATTTTACGGGCTTCTCGAAGAGCAGACGCTGTATTGGTGCCTAGACGAGGCTGTTTAATGGCGGTTATGGCACTCTCAAGTTCTACCACGTTACGATTGTCGTTAAAATTTATGACATCCGAAACGTCGTCGCTATAAACGATAACGGCAATGTTTGCGCCATCTGGGAAAACGTTTAAAGACTGTATTTCTCGTTTGACGTAATTTTTGGTTTTGTTGAAGTCCATCCTGGTGATACTCTCTGAGGCGTCCACAATGAACAAGACATCAGCGACCGGCGAACATCCATGATTCCTCAAAACTGTGTGAAAAGAGAAAGGGGAGGGATTTAAAATTGCTTTATCTTTGTATTTTTGTACGAGGGGACGTCTTTGCCAATGTCATAATGCCAGATGTCAAGTAATCTCAAAATTAAGCAAACTGTTTAGTTTGTTTCGAAATATGATTGACCGTTTTGCTGTGTATAGCATAATACCAGTCTCAATCGTGGAGGATACAACCAAGTCCATACAACTTTCCGTAGACGAATGATTTCTAGAGAAACAAAGGCAGACGAACTAAATATGGAACTTCTTCTAGAGACTATACTTAAGAGATGTACCTTAGCCACGATAATCGTTACAATATAGCTTAGAACATTTTGCCTTGCATGTGTTCTGGTGAAATAAAGCATTCCCGGATTCAACATAAAACCGACCTTCAGCTATTAAAACGTTCGACATAAAACGACCTTCAGCTATTAAAACACTTGTATCGTTTTCAACCAATTCTATGTCTGTATACGAATTGGAAATATCCTTAAGACTAATGAAAGTTGTAAATTTAAATTACAAAAGAGAAGATTCAAAGCATTGTTTGACTCCTATCTCTATTATCACAATTTCAATCATATTTTGTACTCCAAAAAACTATAAAAGGAACAGTGTTTTGCACCACATTGTTTTTTCCTATAAACAGCATTAAGCATTTCCTTTCAACATAGAACAAAACGTTATTTTAAAATGTCATCATCACCATAACATACCTTCTGTTGCTGACGCCACGGACATACAGGCGTAGAGAAAGGCAATGGCCTGGCACACCCGGGTGATACGTGCCATGGTGACTGCCAATATATTTCTGTGAAAATAAATGATACATTTTCAGTTTATATGTAATTATTTTCGAACTCCTAATTGTCCTTATTTTCTCGACAGTCTAAACTACACATTTTATGTTTATTCTGTGTAGTGTTGTTATTTAGAAACCGCTTAATGTATAAACAAATTAAATCTTGAAACGTTGATTTATTAGATATGCAAATTTTCTGAATGATTCACAACAATATTATAAAGCAAAAGAAGAATAGTTCCTGTTGACAAACAGCTTGTTTATTACTTTAACAATACACTGTCTTACAACAAATTTTACTTGAACAGAAATTTGTTTAAGAACTGACTTTAACACAGGTCAATATACAGCGATGGTTAATTGGTGTCTAGGTCATTCAGCTGCCAATATCCACGTAGATTTCTGTATTCGCAAATAAGACTTAACGATGACAGTGACGTTTTATAATGAGCGTTCACGTCCAGACATTTGACTCTAAAGGCAAACAGTGGTCGGAAAATTAATTTTGAGGACATGGGACCACTATGTTAAAAGCAGTGACTCTACAGTCACTCTTAATTTTATATTCAATAACAGCTTCAATATATTAATCATGCTGGCGGTTATTGGTCTCAAGTTATCATTGGCCAAAAGCTTGGTTTAGTTTTGAAACATCAGATACAAGACCCACATCGCCATGCCAACACCAAGTTAACATGATGACTCACATTCAAAATGTTTTACCTTGTAACTTGCTTTCTTACGAATATATAGGCATAACATTCAAATTAAGTGTTAAATAAACAGCAATGACATCACAATAACTCATTTAGAATGTAGAAATCCATAAACTTTGTTGGTGTAATTTTAAGGGTCGATGGATGAAGACAGTATGGCCGTACTATATCTTGGATTTACCTATATGTGTTTATCAAACAGCAACATTAGTTTAAATGATACCGTGATGTTTACACCTGTCCATGACGTCCTTAAATGAGTCAAATGTCGAGGTTCAATTCTGTTCCTGTGAAAGGGGATGGGTTAAGTCTAGAGTAAACAAACTAATCCTGTTGGGTTATGTCACGCTTCAGAAACATAAACTCTCTGATTTTTTTGATGGCTGTGTTTTTTTCCCCTCTCGTGACGTGTCCCAATATTGTTATAATGACTTACACAGTTAACCACCCTATACTCAAATGAGCATTAGTATGGAAGAACAGGTTAGTTAAATTACTATTATCTAAAGGTTGAAACAAATTGACGTAAAACAAACAATCGTGTCACAAGTGGCAAGATGTTTTATCACACATACCTTCTAATTTATGCTAAGGTATGCAAAATTACTTTTAATGATTGGTCACGGACTGCCATAAGATCCCAATATTGACCCCTTGGGACATTTTAATAAGTACTTTTATGTTTCATAACTTGTTCAGATTTCTTTACATTTTCTCCTTCACACCAGTTAAGTAGACACAGAGACAAACATGTATTCTCCTCATAATTAATATATCCGAGCTGAGCCATGCCTTAACATATACGTGCTTCATACGTAGTCATTATGTCATTACAGTTGTGTTATTAGACTAGGTCTAAGGATTTATGATACAAGCGATACGAACATTTTTTGATTAAGTTCTTTGATAATTTTACCGAATTTGATTGAGTTCAAAGCCATAGAATTGTATGGCCTTGTGGACATTGTTAATATTAGTACAGGCTTTAAAAAACAAAGAACCAAAAATACATACCTCAGATCATTCCACTAGTAGTAAACCAAATCATTACATAAAACATAAGCTAGCAGCTTTAAAAGTCCGCAAACCAAAACATTAGTTAAACAACGCCACCACCGTTCCAACTATAAAAATAGTCAGTCGAACCCAACAATATCAGCAATGAAGCGTTAGTTTAAGAGGTCATCAACACAAACTAAATATGTCTCAGTAGACCTCAATACTTTACAACATAAAACATTAGTTAGTAGCTAGAAAGTAAAATATTTGACCTCAACACTGTAAAAAAAAAAATTGTCAGAAGACCTAAACAGTTTACAAACTAAAACATTTTGCAGCAGACCTCTAAACTGTGCAAATTAAAACGTTACTTACTAGACATCAAAACCATACAAACTCAAATATTATACCTCAACACTGTACGAAGTAAAACATTTACCAAGAGAACTCAATACTGTACAAACTAAAACATTTACCAAGAGGCCTCAATAACATTTCAGTAGAGCTCAACAGTATATGAACTAAAACAATTGCCAGTAGAACTCAACATTGTACAAATTAAAACATTTATCAATGGCCTCCACACTGTAAAAGCTAAATCAGTTTTCAGTAGATTTTAACACTGCACAAACTGAAAAATATTTAAGTAGACCTCAACAGTGACCAAACTAACATTTGTCAGTAGACCTTAAGACTGTACAAACTAAAACATTTGTCAGTAGACCTCGACACTGTACAATTCAACACATTTGTCAGTAAACCCCAACACTGTAAAAAACTAACACATTCGTCAGTAGACCTAAACAGTGTACAAACTAATTCATTTGTTGGTAGATCTCGACACTGTACAAACTAAAACATTTACCAATAGACCTCAACACTGTACACACTAAAACATTTGTCAGTAGACCCAAGACTGTACAAACTAATTAATTTGTCAGTAGACCTCAACAATGTATGAACTTAATCATTTGTCAGTAGACCTCGACACTGTTCAAACTAAAACATTTGTCAAACGAACTCGACATTGTATAAACTAATTCATCTGTGATTAGAACTCAACACTGTATAACCTGAAACATTTGTCAGTAGACCTCGACACTGTACTAACTAAAACACTTGTCAGTAGACCTCGAGATTGTACAAACTAATCCATTTGTCATTAGAACTCAACACTGTACACACTAAAACATTTGTCAGTAGACCCAAGACTGTACAAACTAATTAATTTGTCAGTAGACCTCAACAATGTATGAACTTAATCATTTGTCAGTAGACCTCGACACTGTTCAAACTAAAACATTTGTCAAACGAACTCGACATTGTATAAACTAATTCATCTGTGATTAGAACTCAACACTGTATAACCTGAAACATTTGTCAGTAGACCTCGACACTGTACTAACTAAAACACTTGTCACTAGACCTCGACACTGTACAAACTAATTCATCTGTGATTAGAACCCAACACTGTTCAAACTAGAACATTTGTCAGTAGACCTCGAGACTGTACAAACTAAAACATTTTTCAGTAGACCTCAACAAAGTAAAAACTAAAACAGTTGTCAGTAGACCTCAACAGTGTACAAACTAATTCATTTGTCAGTTGATCTCGACACTGTACAAACTAATTCATCTATGATTAACACTCAACACTGTACCAACTTAAACAGTTGTCAGTAGACCTCAACAGTGTACAAACTAATTCATTTGTCAGTTGACCTCGACACTGTACAAAGTAATTCATCTATGATTAGAACACAACACTGTACAAACTAAAATATCTGTCAGTAGACCTCAACAGTGTACAAACTGATTCATTTGTCAGTAGACCTCGACACTGTACAAACTAATTCATCTATGATTAACACTCAACACTGTACAAACTAAAATATCTGTCAGTAGACCTCAACAGTGTACAAACTTATTCATTTGTCAGTAGACCTCGACACTGTACAAACTAAAACATTTGTCAGTAAACCTCGACACTGCAAAAATTAAAACATTTGTCAGTAGACATTGACACTGTACACACTCGTTCATCTATGATTAGAACTCAACACTGTACCAACTAAAACAGTTGTCAGTAAACCTCGACACTGTACAAACTAAAACATTTGTCAGTAGACCTCGACAGTGTACAAGCTTATTCATTTGTCAGTAGACCTCGACACTGTACAAACTAATTCATCTGTGATTCGAACTCAACATTGTACAAACTAAAACATTTGTCAGTACACCTCAACACTGTACAAACTAAAACATTTGTCAGTACACCTCAACACTGTACAAACTAAAACATTTGTCAGTTGACCTGAACACTGTACATACTAAAATATTCGCCAGTGGACGTCGACACAACTTCAGCAACAACGTTTCAGTAGAGCTAAACACTACGCGCATTAATAATCAGAAATAAGGCCCCACACTCTATATGCACTAGACATTCGTAGACTTAAACAGCGATTTAGCTATAACATTTTAGTAGTCAGTCGACCGTTAGAGTTGAGGAATTTAAGTATCAGTCGGCAGATCATATTGCTGTACTCATTGGTCAGTAGTCAGCTGTCGAATTTTAACTTAAAATAATCTCCATTACGATAACCTCATTATACATCAGTGCTGACTGACATAACAATTAACATAAGTCCTGACAGACATAGCAATTAAGTTAAACATTAGTCGGAATTGATTCTAAAAAACCTGCATCCTCTGGTCACTTTGTTTTCCTGATTAGACGGCCCAACGTGTTCCGCCATGTGGACTACCACCACAACTACCTTTAAAAACACAACCTCTTCTTCACTCTTCTGATTTCACGGTTAAAACAGTTAATTTAATCTTAGGGTAAACTGATACAGTCTCTGAGTAAATATAGAAAAATTCTTAGCGTATTTCTAAAGCAGCACAATAGAATAGCGCCGAAGACATTTTGTAGGCATTAAGGCTAACATATTGTGTAGTACTTTTAACATTTTACAGTACCTGGTGCGGATTCCCACTATCTCTGACATTAATGAAAGAATCGAATTAAAGATTTGGCGAGAACATTTCAAAAGTTGCATTTGCTAATCTATCTATTAGATACTTAGAGGTACGCATCAAACAGAATACATAAGATTAGCCCAAAATACCTAATGTAAAAATAGATGTGCATTCTTATATCGATACATGAAGCGACCAATGACATGGTAACGTTTCCCCACGGGTTCAAAGTAAGCATGAGTAAACCTCAAGCACTTTAGACCAAATGGCTTAAGAGACGTTTACAAAGATCTTGCCTTCAAATACATTACTTTAAAACCCACACCCCTTCCTATCGTACATTACTTTAAAACCCACACCCCTTCCTATCTTACATTACTTTAAAACCCACACCCCTTCCTATCTTACATTACTTTAAAACCCACACCCCTTCCTATCGTACATTACTTTAAAACCCACACCCCTTCCTATCGTACATTACTTTAAAACCCACACCCCTTCCTATCTTACAAACAGAAAAGTAGGACACATAAAGTTATGATATCCATATTTGTATCTGTATCTTTATTTTGCTAGTGATTAGTTTTGACAAAAGAAAACCCAGAGGTTTGGAAAGTTTGGAACGAATACACTCTTGGTGAGGGATCAAGTCATATCACTGAAAGTACTCAATTATACTTACATAATGATAAGATCGCTGGAAAAGAATCCAAGTTAGCATTCCTTAGAACAAATATTGAAGAAACGGGATACAACAACAAAATTACTTTTCTCAGGGGATAGCTTAAAGAAGGGTTAAACCAAAATTGGCGATCAACTATCGACAAGCAGGCATTTCAGGTGCCAAATAGATTAAGACACTTAGATATTTTTGTAAGGATAAGAATTGACAAATATGATACGTTTTGGTCGAAACATCTACCTTTCTTAAATAAATATAGCCAGATATAAAACGAATGACAAACAAGTAGGTATTCAGGTCCTAGACTAATATTCGCGTCAAGCCTTATTCTTGGTTTGGATTTGTCATTTCTAGGGGCGTTATGCGGGTTGAATGCAGTCAACGAAAGTCCTCATTTTTAAACTGTATTATATGGTTAACGTATTGAAAAGCAGGCCGTCAAATCGTTCAGAAAAGTAGTAGACGTGAAATAACAAAGGTTGACGTTATTTATAAAGTAGACTCCTTGTCTCGAATTTTGCAACCACAAAGAAAATCAGTTCCTTCTTGATCAACCCTGATCTTTACTTAGTTGGGAAAAACTTCATGTTTTCTGTCAGTCAGGTCATCGCCTTTGAGCCCTCGCACTGAGATGTAACAATGCTGCAGCGCCCCTATCGCTTGTCACATCCCTCCTCCGCAATAACACAAATGCAAATGTCAACGTTATGTGAAAAACTAAGTGTACTTTAACCAAAATGCACAAGAAAATATACAAGGGGACCTACATTTTGAGGTATGAAGCGAACATGAACCTGATCGTACAAGCGCACAATCAATAAAGGTGTCCTCAAGGATGTATGAAATATAACATGTAACAGCTGAATAAAGTGGCTTACCCTAGAGATCTCTTTGAAGCTGGTGATAATGTACATCCTTATACAAAGGAATGTTTAAGATTAATCTCACGTCAAATGTCTAGCATTAAAGACAGAAAAACTCCGACACCATTTTACTCATTCACCTACCTTCGCTGTACAGAGCTCTTTAAGGAACTTTTCAGCAAATCCACAAATTATTTTTTAAATATAAGTGAGGAAGATAAACCGATATAACGAAACCTACTACGCTGGCAGCTAGTCTTATACAAGTATAGAAAATATGAAGAAAAACGCCGACAACAAACCAAATAGATATCTCAACAAAGTGCCGATATCTGAGGAGGACTTCCTTGTCTGTCACACTAAGCATTCGACAACTGTTCAGCGAGTATTCCACCATCAACAATATTCAAACTTTATAACGTTAGATTTAACGTGTTCAATGTTTTAATTAGGAATTCACCTTTTAAACATTAACATCAAAATTGTTTAGTCATCTCACGAGGCCGTAAACATTGTCATCAAGTATTAGTTACCATCAGATTACGTAAGAGATATCCAAATAATAAGTCAGACAAACAAATATGGCGCCTGTTGTATATCCTAGGTTACATTCGGTAATCACAGTTAATGATATAATCATGCTATTGCTTAACAGCATTTAAATAAGAAAATGCCGATTCTAAACGTTGTACAAATTGCTGAAACACAACCACGTATTGGATGGTTCACTTAATCTCGCGGGATTTGGTCTTATTGTTAAAAACAGAGAAGAGAACTCACGTTGACTTCTAATTGCGTTTTTTTCGAAAAGTATGCCAACATGTATATTAGGGGAAATAAAAGCCCAGCTATCGCTAACTTGTAACTTCACTTAACTTTTTAAAGTTTAAATATGTGTTTATAAACGTGGAGAATTTGCATCCCTCCACCGGAAATATAACCTGGGACCTATGGCTATCATGACCAGCGCACTGCTGATTGAACTTTACTTAAATGTGTACGTATATTTGTATTATTTTTATGGCCTTTTAGAATTGATACATACATTCTTATGTGGAAGTGTCATTGATGTAGACACTGCACCTGCCAACATTGGAGGTATCAGTTAGCTGGTATCCACAGTATCGTTTGGATACGTTCAATATAATTCATCTTTCCATCTGTACAAATCTTGCTAACCGCATTAAGTTATAGTCCATTAAAGTCTCATTCGCTTCCTCTTGACTCCTGGGTACATCCTTGAAATGCTGGCGTTACGTTTTGCATAGCGGTCTTTTAGGCGTTACGTTTGCATAGCGGTCTTTCAGGCGTTACGTTTTGCATAGCGGTCTTTCAGGCGTTACGTTTGCATAGCGGTCTTTCAGGCGTTACGTTTTGCATAGCGGTCTATCAGGCGTTACGTTTGCATAGCGGTCTGTCAGGCGTTACGTTTTGCATAGCGGTCTTTCAG
>JAVFBZ010137684.1:0-22283 GCA_032466195.1 Katharina tunicata
ATGACTTTGATCCAGCCGCGGTGAATGACCTTGTTTGTAACGGGCCAACATTTTGAACCTTGTAAGGGGTGTGGCTATAACAAGATATTTTTTTACTTTTACCAGGCTTTTAAACTACCTTTACCTTCAAATCTGGGGGGCAGAATTAACGGAATAACTCTAACTTTTACTTTTTGATGAAAATACGTATATAATTCATGTGATTCTGTGAAAACGCAAAATACAGAATAAATGGGTGCGTATGTGACTTTAAAGGAAGCGCATGTGGAACAAATAAAGAAAGTGGAAAAATAGAAGCTATTCACATAAATGTTACTTAGTAAACAAAATACACGACCTCATTCCTCATTGATGATTTGATCTGTTCCACAACCGGGTTCCCTCTTGTTCTAAGTATTCTTAATTTAATTTAAAACTTGTCGAAATTTGGTTACATCATGATTTACATTATGTATGTAGGTTATTGACAGAAACAACTATTTCATGTTTAAACTTCAGACTTTAATAATTGTCACTTACCTTTAATTTTTTGCATGTGTTATTTTTGGCTGACGAATTATGCTGTATTTTTATGTGGAATTTTCATTTGCAATCATTTAATATTTTTTTACTTCCTGTGATAGATTTATATAGTAGTGTTTATTTCACCAATCATCTATTGTGTTTTACAGGACAGCTTTGTTACATCATTTAGTTGGAGTTCCAAATCAATAATGGTTGAATGTACAGCTGTGGATTCTATCTAGTATTTGGTTAACATTCAGACATAAAATATATAGAAAGTCAACTTTTCCCTAGATGAAATGGGAGAAACCATTTTTCTATATTACAAATATTTCTTCTTGAATCTTAAGCTTAAGTTTGATTATACACAATAAGTTGATAGTGAACAGAAGTCAGTAAATGGGAACGACTATTGTACTTAGTTGGTGGTAGGCCTTTAGGATAAAGTGATAATGTTTAAGATTATGTTTATCCCATGTCCTAAGTTTAAAAACCTGAAGTATAAATAACTCTTAAGAGGAGAAAAAAAGACACAGTTTTATATAAATTCTAAACTTTTAATAAATTGATATAAAATATTTTCATATATAAAAGTACAGGTTAATGATTATGTATCATTAAGAACAACCTATGTTTTATTAAAAAATTATAGAATAATGTATATTTTTGTCAAGAGTAATCAAGATGGCACGGGGATATCGTCTAATTAAAACTGATAAATCATCTCATGTTCTAGATAAATTATCAGATACAAGTTTCTAGATGGATAAATTTCACTGTGGTAGTCTTGTGCAAAATGGTATTTTCGCAGGCTTCATACTTGTCTATTAGCGTAATGCTCAATGCTTTTGTTCAATGAAATTCCATAGGGGGCAATATCATCAACCTTTAACCAGATTTCTCCTCAGGTAATATTCCAGAAAGTGCGGTACAGAGTGGTTGATCTTTCATCAACTGATTAAAGTGTATCTATGTATTTAAGCAAAGAATAATAAATATTGGCCTGGGGTTATTCAGACATGCAAGTCAATACTTTGAACGAATGTCGTGTTTAACTTTACAACTTATTACTTTTCATTTAATTCGTCCATGAAATAAATGCATCAACCATTGTTTTCTGGTAAAAGCCTTTAATTCAAGTCTTCACTAGTTAAGATGTTTCACAAATTCATTTATCTGGGTAGCTGTAGCTGCATGGTTACTAGCCCCCCTTTGGTAATCTCTACGGTTTCACTACTCTGGTCATTAGTTTGACACATGCATATATGTTGTTCTTCCTCTATATTTGTGGCTGGTTTTTGTGTAATAATATCATTTAAACAGTGACATTTGAAATGGCAAATGTGGGCTTCATCTGAGCTAACCAGTGATTTGAAGAATGTGCCTTTTCATTCTGAGATTGTGTTCTGCTTTTCCATTATATCAGGAAGTTTTAACTTATATCTACACAAAGTTATTCAAGTTAAAATGACTGAAATAAGAAAAAAAAATTCAGCATTACAAAAAGTATATGCATACAGTTTGGTTGAAGTCGAGATCATTTAAGAAGACAGTTCATACAAAACAAGTTGAAAATGATATCTCCTCAAATATACCTCAGGCTCTCTGACTACTGTCTATTAAAAGGCAGTGTGTCTCGAGCAAATCCATGCTGACACTTCCAGTGGGGGAACATCAGTTTTCCAACAGAGAGGATAAGCTTATAACTTCATTTTTATGATAGTGTTGGTGTGACTGTTAAGGAAATTGATGATGTACACCCGTGAAGTATAAGATAAATAGCCCCTCTCTCATAGCCCAAGCAAGTCTTATTTATTTTCAACTATAATTATTTTTGTTGCATTACAATAAATATGATTTTTATTTATTGTTCAACGAGATGGAAAGGAAACATAACCATTTTTCATTCACAAAACAAAACTTTTTCAAACTGATTTTAAAAAATCTGCACTGTTCACAAACATAAATTGATTCGATTTCCTGTCACTTGGTCTACCGAAAATGTGACAAATCGTGAAGCCAGCGATTGAGCGGTACAAACGGTATTTTAGATAGACAAAAGAATCAAAGTTGTGCCAGTGATGATCGATTATCAAATACATTTTGATGTACTAAAAGTACATACCGGTACCTGTATGGCGATGAACTTGCATTTAGTTGCGAAAGAATACCAGTGTGTAAGACAGTATATACACATCAGTCAGTGTCAAATCAGTCAGACACTTCCGTAAACAAAGCCTCAGCTGAAGAAAAAGTGAAACGTCTACTGATTGGTCAGACGAAGGTTGTTCATTTCACTGTCGATAAACGTGATACCACGGGAAACTCTCTTAACCCTCCAAGACCTTGTTATGAAGACAAGACCAGATTTATCAAGATTTATAAAACCAAGAGTTATCATACTTTCTAGCACGGACCTATATATGCTTGCAATGTATTTTGCAAGCTTTAAGACTTTTGAACCACCCAGATAAATCTAGACAAAATAATAAAATCGGTAAAGCAAAAAACACCTTTAAAGTATCCTCAAGCCGAACAGGATTGAATGGCGGAAGCCATTTCGATCGACTCGGCTTGTACCCCTGACACCTTCACAATTAATTTATGAACCAATGGTTAATCAAAAGTATAAATAATAACTTGGGAAATATTCTACGTAAATTAAGGAAAATTTAGATATTTAAATCATACGTACTTCCAACCAAGTTAATTTAAACACAGTGGCGATAGATTGGACAAAAACTTCAATGTCAAAGTTCTGTAGCAGAAGACAGGCGCAGTAATCTGCATAAAAATAGTGCCTGGAACAAAATCGCCAATAGAAATAAATCATTTGAATTAAATAATGATATTTATAACTGCATTTAACAAATGATCTATAAACGTACAGCAGTCGCCAAAATACAAGTTATAGGAAAAATGTAACATTTGATTCCATATAAACAATGAGTGACGCAACATGTCAAAATCAAATATGGCGGCGATAACAATTTGGCGAGATCTTTGCAGTTTCACAAATAATTAGCATTTTAAATAACATTGGGCACAAATGACGTGGTTTTTTCTATCTTTGGAAAGAAGGCAACTCATTTGCATGCATTTGTAGTTAATAGTATGTACAGATACGATTATAAACTCAAACTAGATTGATGCTAAAAGGTAATTCAGTAGGCCACACGAATTATAAAACCCAATAAATGCCATCAAGTATGTTCACGTGTTTTAAATAGTACAGTATATTCAAAATAAGCCGAAAATACATTTAATTAGACACGGTTTATTACAATAGTTACCCCTGAACAAACTTCTCTGACTCCCAATGAGCAAATCTTCTTTGGTGTGTCCTGATGTGTGTGACCTGTTTATTTTCATTAACAGTTTTATACTAAATTTATGAAATGACAATATTTCTTGTGCCGTTTGAAGTGACAATTACAATTTTTTGGATAGCAGTCTCTTCGAGTGATCCAATTCTTGTTCATATTATTATGCTGAGACCATCGCTGGAATAGAACCCACGACCATGAGTCAGATATAGTGTCGCCAAGAGTCGCAACATTTTCTGAACTAGAATCTGTTTCAGACCAAAATACTTCTCATTATATAAATTACATAAATTATCCGAAATAATCTACTTTACTGCCGTTTTTGAGTGCTCTACTCTGTGCCAATTTAGTTTTTAGCTTGCTGTATCTAAGTGAAGGCAAAGTATTGTAGAGCGAGTATCGAGTTAAGACTTCATGTTAAGCTAGTTCCTTTGATATCATGTGACTACAGGGTACAGAGTATGGGTTTTGATATAGACTTTTTTTTACAGGCACACAGGTTAAGTTTTATTTTGGGGTTCAAGTTGTTTGTTGTCGGACATAATTGCTGAAATCAAGTTTTTTGTTGAAGAGATTTCTGTTCAGTTGAGTTTTCCAGTAACCCGTTTACATTCTTGAGTTTACAGATACATAAGTCGGGTTATTTGTTGAGGTTGATTAACATGTAATCAAGTTTTTTTTGTTGCATTTCTGATTTTAATGTAACAAATTTCTCATTGAATTTGTATTTTCTTACTTTTTAGTGCTTTTGAAGGTATATATGTTTTTTAAATTTCAAGTATATACATTTCCCCTTTTGTTGGTACTTCATTTTAATATTATACGGATTATTTTCCTAGCACTCGAGCACTTATTATTCCCGACAAACAAACAAGAACCAGAATACTTAAAATGTTTGCTTACAAACTTCTGGTAGTTTCCAAGAAAGGTTGTATGAGTGCTACAACAATTTGCTAGGTTACATTGTACAATTAGAACAGAAGTGAAGTAAGGATGTTGATATTAACAACATTTATTGATAGGTTGGATGAAATTTTAGTTATATTGACAAAATGCCTAGTTCTGCAAGCTGTTTGTGTTCTCTAAGCCCTTTGTTTATGATGGAGGGTTCTCGTTTTTTCTCTGACCCTCCTCGATATAAGGAGCGAAAGATTCCTGCCCTGACCCTTCTCGATCGATGGAAATAAATGGTCCCGTTGCCCTGACTCTCCTTGATCTAATGCGCTAAAGTGTGCCGTTGCCGTGACTCCTCGGTCGAAAGGGCTAAAGTTTCCGTTGTTCTGGCACTCTTCTTTCGAAGGGGATCAAGGGCTCAGGGTTGTTCTGATCCTCTTCTACCAAAGAGGCCCGGGATTCTCGTTTTTCTGATCCTCTTCTATCGAAGGGCCTTAAGGTGCTCATTGTTCTGACCCTCTTCTATCGAAGGGCCTTATGGTGCTCGTTGTTCTGATCCTCTTCTATCAAAGGGGACCGAGACTCTCGTTGATCTAACACTTTTCTATCGAAGGGCCTTATGGTGCTCGTTTTTCTGATCTTCTTCTATCGAAGGGCCTTAAGGTGCTCGTTGTTCTGATCCTCTTATATAAAAGGGGCCCAAGGTTCTCGTTGTTCTGACACTCTTTTATTGAAGGGCCTTAAGATGCTCGTTGTTCTGATCCTCTTCTATCAAAGGGGCCCGATATTATCGTTGTTCTGACCCTCTTCTATCGAAGGGCCTTAAGGTGCTCGTTGTTCTGATCTTCTATCAAAGGGGCCCGAGATTCTCGTTGTTCTGACACTCTTCTATCGAAAGGCCTTAAGGTGCTCGTTGTTCTGATCTTCTTCTATCGAAGGGCCTTAAGGTGCTCGTTGTTCCGATCCTCTTCTATCGAAGGGCCTCTAAATTATCGTTGTTCTGACTCTCTTCTATCGAAGGGCCTCAAAGTGTTCATTATTCTGACCTTCTTCTATTGAAGGGCCTCGAGGTGATCGTTCTGACCCTCTTCTATTGGCTACGTTGTTCAATATTAAATTGTATATGTGTATACCACAATGCTAGGGAAATAAATAAATTAGATAATTATCAGTTTGGGTCATATACTGGCAATATAGCGTTGGGTATCACATAGGCAATAGCCAAAAACTTTTGTCATGTTGAGCTGGTTTGCTATTTCCTGCCAATAGGTATTGGAGATAGGTAAATGCTCTTCATCCAGTTAGTAGAACCTGGTAGATCAACTATACGCAGTTGTTCAGAAATCTCTGTAAAGTTTTCAACAATAACAATATTTTTCTCAGTTATTAAATTGGCTCCCGTTTGTGTTAAATTTACTTTTTAAATTTAGCCCCTGTGCTAAAGTTGTTAAAACATCTTACTATAAATAGATAATAAATTCGCAAAATCACATATACAAAGTAGGCTGTCCTGGGTCGATCAGTTGTTCTACAAAATAATAAGCAATTTCTTTCAATTGATAGTACCACTATTTTTTATATTGACTGAGGTAAAAAAAAAGTTGGGCCATTCATGCAAGAAAAGTACATGTTCGTGCCCAAGTTATAGGTTCACGTCCGCTTATCTGATGATTTTATGGTTGTGTTAAGAGTCGTGGTCTACTGTTGGAATATAGGCCGTCATATACGTGAAATACCTTTAAGCACGGCGTTAAACAGCAATCAATCAATCAATCCGCTTATCTGAGGAAAGTTTCCACTGGCTTCAGAGACCGGTAAATGTTTGAAACGATCATATTTGTACGTTCTCTTTATTTCACATACGTAAAAAATAATTCTGCATATGTTAAAAAGAATTTCAGATTGTGAAAAAGAATTGAAGATATGTGAAAAAGAATTGAAGATATGTGAAAAAGAATTTTACATATGTTTAATAAATATGTCAAATAAACTTTTTCTGACATAAGGGAAACCCTTCTGTTTTATATATCTGAAATTTTTTTCTACATATGTATTATTTGACGTTTACAAATCTTGTTTGCATTTGTGAAAAAGAATTAAACATATGTGAAAAAGAATTGTCCATATATGTGAAATAAAGAGAGGAGTGATTAAACGGTTTGCAAACCAAGAGATCCTATGATGAACCTTGTTTTATCTCTTACGCCGGCAGTTACATGTATGTTTTATTTTCCAATATCATTATCCGAAAGGGAAACATTCCAATATAACCTTTGTGTTAAAAAAAATGGAGCAAATCGTATGTATGGATCAGTGAATGTGAATATATTGTTTGATAACGCCATGCTGGACACGGTGAAGATTGTATTATACAGCTTTCGACTAACAACTTATACCGCACAGTCAATTCTCGTGGTGATAACAGGTCAACCAACACATTAGAAGAATATTCATCTTACCAAACTCCTGTCATGTCATTCAGTAAGACAAACATCCAAGACTTCGGGAAAACTGTTTGTATTTCTCTCAAAGGACCCATGACGCACCTTTTATACCGTTGGCCAACGTGCCAATGACAACTGGTTGGGGATAAGAACCAACTAGCACAGATTTACTTTTATAGATGGGAGTACAATACATCGATGTCCACAGTCGTATATACTAAAACTTTTAGTTAAAACCTTGCTGCGTTACAACGCCGATACCCTCAAGGCAGATTTAGCCCCGTCGGCTTCGCTGCAGGTCAGACAGTATGCTCTCAGTCGGAAACAGTTTTAAGAAAAGATTTACTTTTTTGTCATGTTTTTATCATGTCATCTAATCTAATGCAAAACAAAATTATCCATAGTGTCTATGAATAAGTTTGCATCTCACTAGCTCAATATTTACATAATAGTGCGCTAATTTTAACCCTATCATTTTAATATCTGATGAGCTACAGGGGCCAAGGAAAATGTTTCAACACTGGGGAAGTACTAAAATGTATTAGAATTAGTTAATCCAATGTGAATCATTTAGATCGGACGATCTTTCTTCCAAGATAGTCAAACATTTTCCAATGAGCAATTTGTCTCACTCTCCTAATGGACTATTTAGGGCATCGTAACATTTATAGTGGCCGGGTAGAAGGCTATTGTGAGCAGAAGGACAATCAGTCGTGTGGACTATCGTGGGTTGAGTGCGAACAGGCCGTACCCATTTATCTACCTAATTATGACTCAACCCCATTTCAATTCTCTGCTTCATTTACCAATAATTTAGCTGCAAGCACATTCAAGTGCAGTGATCGCTTATCGAACAATTGACGGGGCTATTCCATTGGGCGTCTTAAACATGTCATCCATTTCACTTTGTTATTGTCTTTTTATGGAAAGACATTATAGACACTTTAGTTTTATAAGTATCAAGTTAATTATAATCCCCCATTGACAGCTGCTCTTTTAGTCGTTAACGACCATATTAGTGTCGACATGTAAACAAGCCAACAGAAGGTTTCTCAACTCGAAATGATCCCCGCAGGCACTGAACTCATTTATTCTCATGATATGACCATCAGTAGGATTTGTAAAAGAGACCAGTACAAGAATATTTCTGGTTCATGGTGTAGTGGGAAATTCTAATATGTAAGATGACCATTCTTTTTGTCAGAATTTGTTGGTAAAATTTCAACGTGGTCGATAGTTTAAGGAAATCGTCTTGAAATTGTAAATAATTATAACTGCTTTTTAAAGCTGTCCCCTTTATAAATAGGGAAATAAAATATTGAAAATAGGTTTGCTTTCTGTTATCCCCAACGTTACACAAAATAACAACTATAACCGCTGGTGGGCATCATGTGATGGAGAAGTGAACAGAACAGTTTCGTGTGAAATTAACTGGTGTTCAGTTTAAATTCAATACTCTGGTGTTAAATTATGTGTCCGATTCTCTGGCGATTGTTGCAATACCTTTACGTCAGCTCATGGTGTTGTTGTCATATGTATGTCTTTTGCATATTGAGTTATAGGCTATGATTTACATGTTGAGTTCTCTCCAACACTTTTTCCGACACTATTTTGCTCTCTATGTTTTCATACTTGACATACTTGAGGAATTTATTCATTATTTAAATTTGATTTACTTTAACATTTATTAGCATTTAATATTTGTTATTTATTTTTTTTATTTTGACGAATACACAACAGCCTCCTCAACTAACGAGAAAATAACAAATCATGATTTTATTCACTTTTGCAATTTTTGTTAAGTATGGAGAATCAAACGCTAGTTTGACTGCCGCGATGGCGTCTTTATGTGAATAACGGGAATTTTGTTTTAAACCGCACATAGTTCGAGAGGTTTACAGCTTAATATTTCGATTGTAAGACAGACACACACCATCGAGATCGACGTGGGCTTGAAAACTATACAGTAATTGTCTTGTCATAATTGGAATCATCCAAATGACGCCCACGAAATTATAATCTACAAGATTGTGCATTTTTTTTTTCTATGCATTTGGAACTTCCATTTTTTCTCCGCTTCAACAAGTTGTCATATTGATGTTAATTTATCATTTACTCATTACAGTTCTGCATTTCATTTCTGATTCATTACAGAAGATTGTAAAGAGATAACTGTCCACGTGTGAGCTCAATCTTATATAGGTTGGTTAAGTAATTACACGTTTGGCTTTTTATTTTTAATTAACTATAACTAAAGCTTCAAATAAACATTACTTACAATTATTTAAATAAAAACTAAAAAGGTTTCAGAAGTAAAGCTGCATGAAAAGTATTAACCGAAATCGTTATGAAATGATATGACCAAAATGGGATCATTAATTCCTGTCTGACTTAATTTGTTCGGAAGATTCCCCAACGGGATCGCAGAATTATGAAACGGTCTGTATTAACTGTATAAGGTATCAATTCATTCAACTTTTAGGGAAGTTTGGTTCAAACAAATGCATTCCTCGTTATATTTTGTGCTTTTTATATTTTGCGTTTTGCAAGCATTACCTGATATTCAAGTACCTCTGATCGAAACGTGCCTCAGTTAATTAATTAGAGGTTTATTGCTTAAGTATAAATACCGAAAAAATCCTGCTTTCATGCTAATGTTTAATTTGGTGTATGATATGCTTTGTAACCAAATTTGTGATACCTTTTCTTTTAAATAAATTCCAACGAATGAGAAATAACCAAACGGAAGGACTCCGGTGATATATATATATATACACCTGCTTCAATCGAACTATTTTCATCAAGCCATCAAGTTTATTAGACAGTTAGCAGTAGTTTCCAAGAAGAAAAACGAATGATATTGAACATTCGTTGTTTTGAATTTGTGTGTGTTGTAAGTAGTTAAGATTGCCTGGGGTCTAGAGCTTTCATGGAAGAGTAACTGGACAGTTATCCAGTTGAATTTGAACATATTTTGTGTGGTGAATTTCCGCCGTAGCCGTTTTGTTGTGAGAAGATTAAAAGAGCAGTAGCTATGTTTGCCATCCAGGTATTCCAGGTGTGAGATTCCACTTTATTTGTCACTGGGTGTTAGTCCATTAGGATTCCTGAGGGCGGAGTACTTCTGGATGACTAGTTGTGAGGGGTTGGGTCTGCCACACCTGCCCCTCCATATTAACTAACCACACTGTATCAGTTTAATCTACTCACTGTGGGCTCAGTTCACAAATAACCCTCTTGAAAGAACAACATGGTCACGGTAGAGAAATCTGGTTTGGGAATGTTTTTATAAGGTGAGTAGAGCTGAAAGGGAAGAGAGTAGCACTTACCCCCCGAATAAAGACAGGGACTAATGAGATTATAGCCTGGACAATACAACACAACCGAGCAGACAACAGGCATCTGTACAGTCCAGTTATTACAGTAGTCGATTAAGCAGTAGGTCTATAAAAAGAGCAGTGATCACTCAGCAGGAGGTCCCATTCCCAGCCCAAATCCAATTCCGCTCAATGAAACCTCCCAGCGTGAGAGTGCAAACAAACGCTGTAAGGTATGAATGACGCTACTCTCAATATCACTATCAGCTTCAGTAACAAAGTACTCTGCCTTAGAAAATTAAAATGACATCTGCAGTAGGTTTGTGTTAAATCTATCAGATTTACCTGAGGCAGTTTCCAGCCCACCTTTATTCAATTCCAATTAAATTGGTTTGCTTTAGTACGCCTATTGCTCGTTACCCGGTAGCTTATCGTTCTATAATCTCTATCATTTACTGTCAACATTAGTAGAAAATAAACCTTTACAAATAGCACATTATCCATTCCTGCCTAGTTATCTTAACATACATGAGGCCAATTCAGGCATTTATAGAAACGGCAGTTATTCTTTTGCTCGAACCATGTGTTTAAAATGTTATTTTCCTAGCCTCCTAGATAACCCTGCCATTATACTTACCAGTGTGAATAATAAGATGGTCCTGAAAACGTATTCATGTATTTAGACAAATCAAAATGACAAATTTTCGTTTAAGATTATTTTGACTTCTATAAATGCCATGCTTATTGTAACATAATGTTATCAAATACGAAGAGAAAATCTTTTAATTGTTCAGACTAGTGTTACAGCTTAATTATCGAGAAAAAAACGCCATTAATATGTTTATATTCATTGAATGATTTTGACTTGAAATTGCCAGCAATTACCTTTATATTTTATTTGGAGGCAAGTAAGGGAACGTTTGGATTTGATAAACATCTTTTCGTCAGATAACCTGGATGTTACTCAACAAAGTTCTTCATAATTCTTCTTAATTTTGTTTGGAACTATCAACAATATTCATGTAATTTTGGAGATTAAATTAAATAGAACAGATATAAAGCTACCTTTGACGTTTAGTTTGCACGGTTTCTGTGTCTTGATCAAATGCTATTTTTCTCTCACTTTTAAAGTGAAAGTGTAAATGTTAATTTGATGAACTTCTTATTGCACCAATTTTCAATGTGCCTCACCATTTAAACAAGGAGACTGTATTTCTAATGCATATGGCTATCTCCCAGACAGTGAAAGATGATAAAATGGAACAGTTTTTCTCTAAGACAATGGTTACCCCAGCAGGTGCGAGAAGCTAGAGTATTGCTTAAGCGATTAAACTGTTCCTGAGCCTTAGACCCCATTTTCGCTGATATACTAAAAAATATGCAAAAGTTGTGGAGCAACTTTTAAGAGGCTTGATAAATAATTTGTTTCTTTTTAATAACATGCATTTTTTACGAAATGTAATGCAAATGTTAAATAAATTCACAACGGGGATGTTATAGATATCTTATTTTATCAATAACTCAGCGATATATAATTTACTTAAAGAAAGCATATTGAAAGTTGTTCCAACAGAATGCCCAAAGTCAACATTCGTTCGATTAAAATTTTACTGTTGGAAACTGTTTAGTTGTACTTTTTTGACGTCGTTTTGATTCGTTAAAAGCGAAAATACACACACGCAAAAACAAACGGGCTAACAGTATTTAATTATACTAGCAAGTATAGGGAATGTCATCGATATTCCTGCTACATTTCGGTGCTTATTTCATTGAAGAATGTCGAAAGTTTAATTTTTTCCTTTTTTTTCTTCTGGTTTGGTATGTATAATAAATGCTGCCTTTCATTTTTAAATGTAGTTGACAAATAGTTTCTTATTTCCCCGAGAATGGCTGTCCGGTGACATATAGAAAACAGTCTCTTGTCCAGTTGTATTGAAATCAGATTATATCTTTCCATTTGTTAAACCCTTATGATAACATGTCGCGGCTCCTTCCGGCGGGGAGTGACCGCTGAGTGTCTATTACACTACCCCTTTGTTAGAAACAGAAAGCTTCAAAAGCTTCTTTATCATTAAGTCCATTCGAAGATGTTATCCAATACAGTCTGACAATGAAGGAAACAATCTACAACCTGATTGGTTCGTGTAGTAAAATGGGCGGGTCTTGGTTCCCCAGAGTTAATGTTAAGCTGTTTGTCATTGTTTGGGTGGTAATTAAAGACTGATATCGCCCTATTATCCTAACAGAGATCTCTGACAGTCAACAAGACTACACCAGTTCCATAGAGCTCTTACACAACCAACATTTTTGGAGACTTAATATAGAAAACTTTGCCTTGGAATTTGATATCAATTCAGTTATTTGGATGGTTTCTCGTTGTTCAATTTTGCTAGTTATCGGAAATATTTAGGATTGTTTTGGAAAGATGCATCCTGCGGTTCTTACTCCACAATCCACCGCAATGATGCCCTATCCAATGTTTCAATCCCCGTTAGCTCTTCGTCAATTCGACTACCATCCTATGATGTTTCCGTTTCAAATGCACTCCCATCCAGGAGCGTTTCAATATGCCCTCGCTGGATTACCTTGTCATGTACAACCTCATTTTATGGATGCCAGTCCAAAATCTTCAAAACGATGCCTCAGTCCAACTCATGTTAAATCCAGTTTCTCTATTGACGCTATTTTAAATACAAACAGTGAACAGAAATATCCAACATCTCCGGAAAGATCTCCACTTTGTGGAAAATTTCCCACAAATTCTTCCCAACGGAAACAAGATCGACTGAAAGCTCTAGCTCTACCATATTCCAGACCTGGGCAAACTAGACTAGAATTTTTACAATCACCACGCTCTAGTGCTGATTTATCGGTGAACGGTAAGTGTTTTGCTCTTGGTATACTTGTTCGTTTGTACATCATACAGACAAAATCTTTTAAAGGTTCTTTTCCAAATGTCAGGTGTCTCTCTATTTGCCACTTTTGCTTCCAGATATGATTCTATGCTGTATAAGATTTCCAGTGAACGTGGACAAAGAGAATTGCTCATTCTGTATTTTTGTATTTCCAGTATAAACAGGCCTATCATGTTATGTTTGATCTTATTTCCGTGACTTTATAAATGTTCACGAACTATAACTCCTTTAAATAATTTATTATTAAGAAGGCTAGTTAGTGTTTAATGGAGCTCGTGAAGAGCTTTGAGTATATTCTCAATAAATGAACAAAGTATGGCATTTACGTAACCTTTGAAGATCTTTTGGGCATAGGTAATTTATCTCATTTGCGACAAATGTTTGGCTAATGTCAATACTAGAAAATAAACCCTTAATTGGTGAATAGAACACCAGCATTGGAGACACCTTGTTAGTAAACCGCAAGCTTATAGGTAAACTATGCGCGAGCGTTAAAGACGGAGACTGATTAAATATTAACTACAAATAGGTATTCCTCATAGAAATGTCTGTTTAACATTTGATTAATACTCCACGCACATAGGCACGTATTGCTAATATGTGCTCATGGGCTAAGAGCGAAATTCTTTGTGTTATCAATAATCAAGAGATCGCGTTGTTTAAATAGTAACAATCAATCTATAACTCTTATCAGTTATAATCAGAGAAATGTTTCTACAAATCTATTTCAAATCTACCTAATTGATTATGGCTGCTCTTTCCCAGCCAAAAGTGGTTTTAATTGTTTCAGTAACTCGAACAAGTTAGCCAATTATCAGACGAACTGACCGAAGTCGATTAAATGGTCATGAGCTAGTTATCGGTTAACAGTAGAAATAAATTAGCTCCGAAAGAGCAGATGTGGACTGCCGAATTTTACCCACGTCTTTTATACTTAATAACCACGGAAACTTAATTATCATGCAAACATTCAACCTGAACGAAAACGTATGCTTTTAGTTATCTTTCTAGTTTATTTACGTCTATAGAATTAGAATAATACTCCGATAAATAAGTTATGTTAATAATGTTGTCATGTTTAAGAGAGTTACAGACTCTAAAACTCTTTGAAGTGGAGAAAGCTAAATACACTTAATTTTGTAATTGTGGAAATTTTGAGATCTGGTTTAATGATTGGTTGTGTTTTTAAATGTAAGAATGTTTGTTTAAAAAAACAAACTGACCTGTTTCTTAAAGTCTGTTTTATTTTGCTATTCTGTAGCCTCAGAGAACAGTGATAAGAAATCGCGCTGTGGAGACTGGGGTAAAAGCGGTCGCTCAAAACGTGTGCGGACAATATTCACACCTGAGCAACTAGACCGACTGGAGACAGAGTTTGAACGACAACAGTACATGGTGGGGACGGAAAGGTGCGTTAACTATTGTCAACTTCACTTGAGCTTCTCAAATATCAACTTAGCTTATATTAATTTGCATTCACTACTTTCCGCGAAACGTTCATTATAGTTATGGATATTAGGGACATCGCGTTTAGTGTTTTAAACATGGCAATAAGGAGGATTTTTTAACAATACATGTTCTCGTCGGAGAGGTCAATAGTTTTTTTTTTTAAATCATGGCTTTACTTTACAGTCAGCATTTATGTACATATATTTCTGGAACTGGTCCTTTGCCGACATGTGATACATAGTTTCACCAGTTTTAATTTAATACCATTTCAAATTGAGTTACCTATATATATAACTGTCGAATATATCTCTAACGTTCGGTTTAATGTTTTGGTTTTCTAGATATTACCTGGCCACAGAGTTAAGTCTTACAGAAGCCCAGGTTAAAGTATGGTTTCAGAATCGCCGGATAAAGTGGCGGAAACAGACATTAGAGAAACAGCATGCCAAGTTGGCCGCCTCGGATGTGTACCACAGCGTGGAGTCCGACAGCGAAGACGTTGAAGAGGAAAATGATAGTGCTTTACAATCCTGTAATAATAATGACTCTGAAGCAGAATCGTCACCAAAACCCCTTCCGGTGACAGAATAAGGGCTGGTTTTAGTGTCCACGAACAGATGTTAAATACAGTGACTTGTTTGATACGCATATAAGTTATTTTTTGGCATAACGTACTTAGAAAAACTTCAACTGATATAAGGACAGTGTGTACTGACTGTGGGTTTCATTGATGTCCTTAAATCTGTTACCAGTACCTAAAGGTTTCTATCAAAGTTTGGTTAATAAATCTTTTTCGACCATTAACTGAGCTAAAATCAGTATAAAGGGTATTTATCGTAATTTAAGAACTCCAACAATTAAATGCCAACTGTTAGATTATCACATATCAGAATGATATGTGTAAAATATATAATTTAATTTTAAAAATCTTTACATATGTATATATTGTAAGTTATATTTGCTTGAATAGCAATGAAATAAAAGCGTTTATTATATATTGGGTTTTCTTTTTAAAGTTTACTTTACCAATAGACTTTATCACCAGTTGGTAAACTTCCGTTAAATGACGGATGCCACAATGCTACAATGCGTCAAATATTCAGGGCAAATTTTGTCCCATGTTAGTATAGTGTGTCAAATCGTTCTCCCTAGCGTCCAGTCTTTGACTACAATGTATTGGCTGGCCATGTTGTTGTGCGCCTACAAAGTGTATATGGTAATACCACCTCTCGACTCGTGCGCCTAAAATGTTGATTTGGTAATACCACTTCTCGACTTGTGCGCCTAAAAAGTTGATTTGGTAATACCACTTCTCGACTTGTGCACCTAAAAAGTTGATTTGGTAATACCACTTCTCGACTTGTTCGCCTAAAAAGTTGATTTGGTAATACCACTTCTCGACTTGTGCGCCTAAAAAGTTGATTTGGTAATACCACTTCTCGACTTGTGCGCCTAAAAGGTTGATTTGGTAATACCACTTCACGTATTTTTCTGACCTTTACTGGCTGCAAATTGAATCGGATCTGCGTCAACTTCTGCTCTTAAGTTTTAAGTCAGTTGATAGCAAGATAACTACGATTAATTTTCCATTGCACTTTGTTTTTAGGGAAAAGCACAACGACAAAAACAAAGATGACTTGTCATTACATTGGTGCTGGTATTCTTCTCAGTCTCGAGAAACGTACGAGGTATATTTTAGTACGTCTTTGTCCGAAACAATAACGCTTACTTTGAAGATTTTACAAAATTTTATCCGGACAATGATTAAATGATTACTGACAATGAACTATTTGCACCAGTGAATATTTGTGTGTTTATTTTTGTTAATAATGGATATTTTGTTTGGTTAGAAAATACAAGGATGTAAGACGAACATTTGTTATTACAATGCGTCACATCTTATTCTCGTCGTCACATCTCAAGAAGTTCACTTCTTTGCCCATCAAACAGTGTCTGACGGTAATACTATTCAAGCCGATTCATATATTAGTTATGAAGTTGTTGTTGTAACTATAAAACAGCTGGCTGTACCAATGGAGTGGTGAACGTAACGAAGACGGCTCAAGGAATAAAACAGTTTAAAGAAGGTGCGATATATCGCGTTATATTTGTGTTCGCGATATTGGTAGGAATGTACCAAAACATTTTTATATAGGACTTCCTATAATATTGCTTCAAACTCATGGTTACTGGCGTTTTTTCTGAATGATGGCTTCCATATTAGGCCTACTTATGGTAACGCTTGTTCACACGTTAAATAATGAAACGGTGTTTTGTTGCGATGCGTATTTGTAATATTTATACAGATGACTCCAATATTATTTCACATTAACTTTATTGTCAATGTTATACTGGCATGCTTGAACGTGATTTAGAAAGTGAAATATACCGGAGAGTAAACTTTCTTATGGACGGCAATTAGTTTATTTACAAATGACACTACGTAAGCCGTGCAAGGCGTTACATTGAAACGTTTGTAACCTGTAGATGAAGATAATGTGAACCATAAAAAGAATGTTCCTAACAGTACGTAAATAGCGTTTCTGTCATCAATCCAGAATTCATTGCATTTATCGTTTTGACATCAACTGACATGTACAGATAAGAAAAATAGCCTGAAGTCATAGCTCCCTCAAAGCTTCAATCAAGTCGATTTGTTATTTTATGTATTCGTTTTATTGAATTTGACTGCAAATTTTAATTATTTATTCTCTAATATAACATTTAACCAGCCATGCTTTAAAAGGCATTAATTGGTGTATGAAACAATGTTCCGTTAAGCCGTCTGGAGTTAATTACATTTGAGTGTGGCTAAATGAGTCGATATTCCTTTGGCCTAAAAACATGCTACCATGCTAATGGGACCTCTTCACTAATCCGGCGTGAAGTGGTTGTGTTTTAACCGTTATTTGTGACACCATGTACGGTTGGAATGGACAGACAGTTCAACTGAGGTACCAGACAGACTAATGACACGGGAGACGTATTATGATCCATAGACCGTCATCACATGGGGTAAAGTAGACGTCTACCTGATGACCGAACAACACGGGGGTCTAAAGCACTTCCTTTTAGTCACCAACAGAGAAATCTTCTTTCAAACCAGCTGGAACTAAACGGTCAGCATTTAAAGGTTAAACAGTTTCCCAAACACGATAAAATACACTTTCTCAAGAAATTATTAAACTTTTTGGGTAGATCTAAACAAGAACATATTATACTCTTAAAGAATTCATAACTGAAGGATTTGCACCCAACAGTATGCGCAAAACATTAATCAATGTTATTGACTTCAATCCGTTCACTTGCGTCGCGATGGTTGATGTTATAATTTGGACACCTTTGTTATGTCAACATGTTCGATTAATGTCAGTATAGTACATATTTATGGTCTTTATAAACCGATATATACCCTGCTAGCCAGAGACTCGAGTTTGAATCCCGGTTGAGACCAGCACAAGTTTCTTTCTCTACATTAATGCCAAAAAATATATATATATATAAAACGGCAAGGACAATATTTGATAATTCATATGGCCAAGATTAAAACACCCTAAAAAGATTCCAGGTAAAAAAGGGAATAACTAAAAAACATTAAATCTTGCTCAATCAAATATTTGGTAGTTCTGTTAATAACTGAGCTGATGTAAATCATGTGGTAAGACACACCAGCGATAAAAGCTACTAGAGTTTCTGATATATTGGTTTAAAGTAATTTTAAATTTGAAAACCCCCTCTACCTGTCTTATTTCCGTTCACTAATTGAGGAACTTCTGGTCCAGCTGTGAGCAGCAAACAGGTGTGATTCGAAGCCCAGACTCCTGGCACCAGGTTAAGTGGTCGTCGTACTTCCTTATATTACACAGCAGTTTATTGAGTTTAATTGACATATCCAATTCATAAAGACAAAGACAAAAATAAAGCTTTCTTAAACCTAATTAAACAGGCCACATGCACCGATGACATCTTACGAATATGAAATATAAATAACTGTTTGCTCACTTCCTCTTAACTGCACGTTACTTGATAATTGCTTTGTACTTACATTTATCACTCCGTAACAAAATACAGTTCGGAACTTAATAGGTCGGGATTAAATAATTCGACTATTTTACAGCGTTTTTGACAAAAATGGCCCTTTCGGTGCAAACAAGTAATACTTTAGCGTCCCTGGGCAGAGAATAGTACGTCCGTTAAATCTCTCTCCTTGTTGCGTTCACATTAAAAGCCAGGGATCCCAGTCATTATCCCTCTTCTCCGTGGAATCTTATAATATGTAGTTTACGATGAAACCTGAAGATTAGTGGATTTAGACGTGTTTTATAAGCATTTAGAAGTTGAAGAACATAAAGATCAGTACACTTTTGTTATGGATGACAACCTCTTTGTTTAGTAGCAATGTTTTGTTAATAAATAAAGTTGTAATCAACAACTATGTTCGGTTGCTTGCGTGGTTTAAATGATGAAATACCTATGCCTTTTTTATTCACTGTACGATTATTTTATTTTGCGCTAACAGACATCCGAGAGAAAGTTACCAGATTATAACGGTAACAATCAATTAAAAATTGTTAAAATCACTCTATCGGTCTATTTCCTTTTACTAATTGGCCTACCAGTGGTCCAGCTGTGAGCTACAAACAGGTGCGATTCGAACCCCAGACTACGGGCGCCAAGTTAAGTGATCACCTTCCTTATATTGAATCCAGCAGTTGGTTGGGCTTAATTGGCATATCCACTTCAAATACACATTAAAACATTACTATACCCAATTAAAGAGCAGACACCATACGGCCATGGTAAACATCTAAAGAGAAGGAAATGTGACAATCCTTCCTCACGTCTGGCTGTGACATTAGGGCCTGTTCCTAACACTTATCTGGACACCTTACATGAAAATAGTGCTAACTTTTTTTTTTATAGGTTTTTAATCAAATCTTAATCTTTTTAAGCGACAAACGAGTGTCGTTTGAGTGTACCTTAGTAAGCGCTTTTCATATAGAGTCCTGGTCCTGGAATATATTTAAAGGCAGATTTGGAAAGGAGGGGGCCTTATAATCTCGATGAATATCATTCTGATCTGCTCATTTTCGAAATAACGGGTTGTGTCTAAACTTCCATGGAAACAGAGGATTTGCAAATCAGTCAAAATAAAAATTTGTTTTTAGCTATAAATAAACTATCATATTTCACTCACAAGGTATTATATCACAAATAAAAAAAATATCTGCAATCTACAAAAATATCAACACTCAGGTCTGAATAACCCCTCTCCCTCGACACTCTATTGCGGAGAGTTGTAAGTGTGCACAAATCCTAATCGTGGTTCTAAACCTAAAACATTAGTTAAAAGCGCTTATTTTTGAGACAACTACAAATTTACCTGGATGCCGAACTCTCGTACTAAAATAATTCACACACTATAACCAGTATCCTCTCGGTGTAGCCAAGAAAGCCATAATCAGCATTCAAAACTCTCCCATTACGACACGTCACAATGACTCGCCTATTCGAATCCCTACCTCATATCTTAGACAAACTAGCTGACTAACAAAGCAATTGTTACAGCAAACCCTCTAAAAGTAGTCATGCAGTTTCTCGACAGGCATTACATTAAAATCCATAATAGGAGCAACTGGAAAAATGTGTTAAAAAAAAAAAGATTTTCAAAAGTTTTTAGGAGATTGAGTTGTAAGCTTTGCTTAAACATATGCCTTGCTTAGCTGATGCATTTTTTAATCGAAACAGAAAAACATTATTCAAATTATGTGACTTCTTTAGGGAAGGTCTTAACATAGTTAAAAAGAAAGTTAAAAACCATTAATTCTGTCTGATTCGTGTTTATTTAATTGTTTAATTTATTAATCAAATTTTGTAAAGAAAACTATGTAATGTCCTGTTTATATGATGTGTTTCTGTGTTATGTCGCCATGTGCATTTGTAAAATATATTTACCTCTGATACCACCGTTAGATGGTAAGAGTGAATCTAATAATTTGAATTGAATTTAAATTTGAAAAAAAAAAATATATATTTATGTATAAATCAATAAAGTTCGTTTCGTGCATGACCCCTGCGTCTTAATATCCTGAAGGTTAATCTAATCTACACTGACAGCTATTTGCATTTCGCTTACTCCAAAAACAGGTAGGCGAAATGCGAAGTAGGCGAGTTGCGAAGTCACCGACCCCACACCTTGCCATTCCCGTTTCACCATCCTCGACTTCTTATTTCGAGAAAAATGAGTTGTCGAAACGGGAATACACCGATACATACGATGTGACATTTGATACTACGTACAGTTTCACTCATTTATACTTTACATTTTTGTCAAGAGTAATCACAGGCACAAGGATATCGACTAATTAAAACCGATTAATCATCTCCTGTTCTAGATAAATCCCCAGAGACAAGATTCTAGATAGACCTGAATCTTGAGTTGTTCTGGACAACCTAAAGGCGTATCTCGAGAAAAGGCAATACATGTAACATGTAAGTTGTGAAGATCATATGTGGCGAATATGTAACCCACATAGATATTTAGTTATGGGTTAAAATAAACACAACCTAAAAAGGTATCGTTTAGTTTAGGTTTAGTAATAAACCCATTAGTGTACCAGTGAAGATGAGGTCAGTTATGGGTTATCTGATACAGAATGTAGTTTAGACTCAACCAAGGGGTCCTTGTGAGTTTTGTTCTTCTTGTAGGCTATGATCGGTCTCTGTGAGAGAGGTTTTAATATACACTGTACATATATCATTTCACTATTGCCTGTTTACCATCAACTTTGTACTGCCTTAGAATTATCCATTGTACTTTGCTGCCTGTTTGTATCTGTTATCTGCTTATTCTATTACCTTAAGTTTTGAAATGGTTATTATTAGAATTATACTTGCATTTAAGTTAGTTTAATAATTAACTCTCTAACAGCGACATGGTAACCAATGGCCACTAATTTATTCTTTCGATTTACACGTGCACCAATATACTTTGTACAATATTTATCCTCACAACATGTAGATCTATGTAAACCAGTTAGGCCGTCGTAATCTAGTCACTGAACCCTCCACCAAGTGCTATTTTATCCCTATCTTTATTTACACCCACCTTATGTACAACAAATCTCAATGTTCACCTACATTTTAACTAGTATATAGTGTTTAACCTCTGTTCATATGTTCACCTACATTTTAACTAGTATATAGTGTTTAACGTCTGTTCATATGTTCACCTACATTTGAAATAGTATATAGTGTTTAACCTCTGTCCTTATGTTCACATTATTTTAACTAGTATATAGTGTTTAACCTCTGTCCATATGTTCACATTATTTTAACTGGTATATAGTGTTTAACCTCTGTCCATATGTTCACATTATTTTAACTGGTATATAGTGTTTAACCTCTGTCCATATGTTCACATTATTTTAACTA
>JAVFBZ010137695.1:12004-22282 GCA_032466195.1 Katharina tunicata
TTAATATGGTTCCTTTCATAATATCAATTATTATTTCTAAAATTCTACTTTACTCAGTGTTTTCTTATAATACTTTGTTATTTATTAGAACTGTTAGATAGCTATATAAAATTAAGTAGATGGTATTTAGTAAATCTTGATGTAGATTAAGTACTCTCATTAGTTAGGTAATATAATACATGGTTTTAAATAGACTAAATAAGAAATTATAAAATACTATTTAAAAAAATACTGATAGTTAATTGGACTGATTTCCTGTCTAAATAGCATTCTAATATAGAACCCAAAAAATCATACATGAATCAAGAAATACTGAAATTATTAATACTAGGTTAGATATATTTAAAAAAAATAGTGCTGCATTTTCAGTAAAAGAGAAAGCATTATGCACAGGATGATGTATATACAATTAAAGCCACACTTCAACATAATCACATTAGCACTATGTATGCCTAGTCCAGACACCAAAAGTCACATGACAAGTCTCTGAGTATTCACGCAAATATATCTTCCGTCAAGAGGAAATAAGATTACAAGTCTTGACATTTTTGATGATGTGAGTGAAGTAAATGAAGAATACGACAGCATTCCTTAATTTCTTTGAGCACCATATTGCATAAGATTAGTGAGAACAGTTTGAAGATCTTCACACAAATATGGGCGTCTTGGCTTGAAGTCGTCGCCTCGCTTGCACATCAGGTCTAAGGCTTCCGTTTGTCAACAAAACTGGTGAGGGGGTGCGTTTCGGTCTGAAGATTTAAGAATACCAAAATTATAAATTTATAGAAATCAATAAGAGAATGTTGGAATATCTCATGACGCCACTTATTTTTCATTACAGGTTGATGTTTTACACCATGCGTCAGGGGAAAAATGGCAATTTGGACATGATTTCTGCATATTATGAGACTTAGGACAAATTTGACTGTAATGAGATTTGAGAAATACTTACAGAGCTGGTGGAGGGAGTGTGAACGCAGACATTGTGGACGTTGAGATGGTACGGATGTTCCTTGATGATCGTGACCGTAGAGTGTTCGGGGTGAGGGTAGCTAGGGCTTGCATGTTCTGTGTTAGGGCCTCAACTTCACGACGAATACGACCGGGAGTCTCATAGTCAAGTCTGAAAAATGAATAGCATTTAGTTATTTGATTGCTGTGTATTGTCGTACTAGAGAACATTTAACTTGCGACAAAATCATTAAAACTTATCAGCTGATCATTAAGAACATTCATGTCAGTTTATGTCAAAATCTCTATCATTACAGTTCATAGGGAACACTCATTCCAAGAACAGGGCTAAACAGTTGGACTTATGTCTGCTGACAAATGTTTTTTAACGCTGGGCAACTGACAAGGTCATGCAAAATTCAAAAAATTCAATAAAAGGGAGATAACTAAGGTAGACAGTGGTTACCTTGGTAGATGGCCGGTAGACTTTGAGACAGGCTTAGGTGAAGGGGTCTCTATTGTGAAGGGGACTAATTTCACTTCACTGCGAGCGACTGGGATTGGACTGTTCTTCCCTGAGAGGCGACACGAGCGTCTGAGGGCAGCAGAAACTTCTGGGGAAGCGTTCAAAGTCTTCAGTCTCTGGCGGCGACGGGCAGATTTACAAATTTTCTGTGAGATATAAAAGAACAAATTATTAGTTACTATCCACCGGTAAACAAATGAATATCCGACCAAAAAAGATTTTCTTTTGTTATCTCCATTCCATAGTAGTCACCTAGTAAACAATATAAAAATACTAACTGCATACTCAGGATTTAAATACTGGAATATCTGGCGGTGATGACAAGGCCAATAATTAGATCATGGCGGGCTAATTACATCATGACAAGTTACAGTTGGAGAAGATCCAACTGAAGTATGAAGCTCAATAAGAAATTTTAATCCTAAATGAGACGTCCCCACCCAGCATTTCAGTTGAACCAATGAACAATGCATTTATCAATATCCCAACCTGTTTCAAGTACTTTCTGACTGAGTGTATAAGAGCCATTTCTTTTGCAAGTCTGTCTTGAGACTCTTGAGGTGAGTGAACAGATCTCCAATAGATCTAAGATATATAGTCAGACCCACTTTCTGACACATAGAGGTTATGTATTCAGCTGGCATAGAATTATTGAAAATGCCTCCAAGAACACAAGCTATAGGGCCTGTCAATTTACCAGATCTGTTAGACTACAGGAGAAATTCTAAAGAATTATAGTGTTAACTTATAATAATCCACATGTCATAACTGACAGCTTCTGCTGGTTGTACTTGAGGTGTAATAAGAAGCTTTTATTGCCCTTCACAATGGGCAAGTGGTGTAAAATGAGCAGTACTTGGCAAAGGTTTAATGATTCTTAATCAAGTGCTAATCACCTGACCACTGTGACCAGCCCAGCTTCTTGTTGAGTACTAATCAAACTAAAGCTAGTTGGTATATGGTTGATTCAAGGCTTTTCAGGCCAAGATTCAGTAAGCTTGTAAAGTTATCTTAGTTGTTTGACACTAAAATTTCTGGTTAAATATATATCGCATGGCATAACAAGAATGTATGTTACTAAACAACTTGTTATGTAGCCAATAAAGTAAGGTCAACTCAAATCTTTAAATATTTAATTACAGATAATAAAAAAACCTGATGAAATACTAAAATAACAATATAAATTGTTGGCCATATTTTTTGGCAAATTTGCAATTAAATGGGAATCTGATACTTTTGAATGATTGGAAAATTTTAACAGAGATTAGAATAGCCTAGAGGTATTGCAGTCTTTGCAGAGCTATGCAGGTTGGGTATTATGTAAGCAGATAGTATACACTGTCTTGCTTTAGAGGGGGTCACGGGTCAAGGAGAGAGGGACCTCAGGGAAGATAGCATGTGGGTCTGATCACACCATGAATGGACAACCTGTAGAGAGTTACTGAATTAAGCAATGTTTCCCAGCGGGACAGATTAACCATTGCTATACTTGACAGGTGAATTATTTAACATGGCCGTTCATGTAAAGTAGTGATTTAAAGAATGCATGTTCAACACTCCACTTAACCTAACCGTTTTTTTTTTAATTCAGATTGAACTGTCACTTGATATGTATTCTAAGTGAAATAATGAAAAATGTGTATTTTAATGTCAAATTTATACAATTTTTTTAAAAATGTTTATAAGGATATTCAAATTTAGAAAGGTCAATGTTGATGTGCAGAAATGTTGCCCAAAACTTTGTAATAATACTGTTAGTGTAACATAATTTGTCAGGGTAAAATCTACACAACTAAGTGAGATCGAAAGAGCGAAAATAACGTTTAATGTGAAGTAAGAAACTAACCTGCTTCAGAGTTCCCATAGCATCTCGAAACGAGGTTGTTACACTCGTGCTGCGGGTTAGCCGGAGACTTCTTCGAGAGTTGATCACATTTGACGATTTCGATGGTTGTAAAACCTTCCTTTCCGATTCAGACATTTCGAAAGTGTCGGAACACCGTCTCAGATACTTCGGTGTGCTAAAATAGTCGTTCTCTTTCGAATCCAACATGTCGTAGTCCTTGCCCTTCAGTGTAAATCGCAGCGCCTTCCTTACGTTAGCCATGGTGATTGCTCTCTTCATACTGACGGTAGCTTTTCAAATTTTGGAGCGAAAGTTGTAGTCTGATGAATGGAATTGTTCAGCTGTGACTCACTTCGGCCTTCTCTCAGTTTAAATCGTCCGCCATGAGGTCACGTGACAAGGCTGCTCACAGCTGGGGCTCGTTACTTTAGAACAGTCTTACTGCTGATTGGGTGAGACGTGGAGACAGTAAAGAAACAAATACTATCCAGGAGGGGATTAGTGAAATTACAAAACATTAATTAGATCTTCCTTGAAGATTACCGGCCACGCTAACGCGAGATCTCAGCACGAGATGTTGACAACACAACTAATATGGCCGACATGGGGAACTTTTGGGAAGGTAATATTGACGGAAACATAGCAGGTGTTTGTCTGCTACCCTTAGGTGATCGAGTATTGGGCGAAGTCCTGATTGATTTAGCTGGGAAAAAAATCACTCAGGAAAGCTAAATTTAAATAATTAATTAAATATTTATGGATTTTGAGGGTTTTGTTTTGTAGCTTTGATAAACGTCAAATTTCAACAACAACAACATCAGTTATTTGACATGTATGTGCGTTACATGTATGTGCGCTCAATGACTAATGCTAAATAAATTGTGACTGACGTGTCAATTGTATCGTCAATTTATAAAATTACATTTTTCAGTCTTAAGTTTTATAGAACAATTTTTTTGTAATCTTATGTAAAGGAATAGGAAATAAATGGTTTAATTTTATGTGTTGATACTGATAGGCTCAGTTTGACAAATTTCTGGCTTGTGGTAAACCGTATCCATGGAATAATAATCACACTTTTCTCCATACCTTCATCATACCCACGATAGGCCTTCGTAATAAACATACCTCTTCTTCAAAGACTACCAGTATGCAATTTAGAAAGCTTTTTTCATAAAAAATAAAAACCAAACTATTTATTGTGAGGACTATAAAATATGATTTCTCAAGCGAAACAGTACTCTATTGAGAGTTCGTAAGGATTCCAAGTGCACTGTCTGAAAACTGATGCGTTATTTTGATTTGGTTGCAAGAATCACCCTACCACATGTATAAAAAAAATTGAAATGAACATTTAATGTATAAAGGGTCACAACATTACTGTTGCTTTGAAATATGCTGATTTCTTTCTTTAAATTCATATATTCTGCTCGAAGAAAATAAAAACTCATGTTTTTCAATTTGCTTATGCTTCCACTATCTTTTAAACATATACACTCTTTCTCTTGTACTATACTATTAATTTGTTTATTTTCTTTCAACTATCTTTCACAATATGTTTGTTCCCAAGAGCATTGTGGAACAGTGTCACTGTTGACTATTGCATATGATGATAAGAAGTGTGATACCTGGGGATTAATCATAATTCTTACACCCAAACAGTCTGCATTATCTATAATCCCCTCACAGAGCGAATTTACTAATTGAACTCTGTGTGATTGGGCTTTACCCAATTAACTGAGGTTACCTGGTGTGATTTACTTATACAGTAATGAATTCTTATTGTATTTTAGCTTACTTGATGAGAAAGGGAATGTTTAGTCTGGAAGTAACTAGCTAGACATCACCTGAAATACAAACAAGAATTCTTATCTTCAGGATTGATTAACATGTAGATATCTCAGATGTCCAGTCACACCGCAGGCGCTTATATTTCTTTATTGACAAAAACTTAATTCCTCTGCAACAAATGTTTTATTTTTGTATATATGATTCCATTCTTATTTTAAGATGACAAATGAAAATAAGTTTTAAAAACTTAACTGGCATCAGTTATGTAACCATAAATGAAGAAATAAAAAAAAGTTCAACTTTTCGAAGTTATAGCATATTTACACATTTTGCACCACCTCATTTTAAAGTCACTCACCAAGTTGATCATTTATATTCGGCAACAAATAATACTAATCTCACATGGTAGGCAATTGTTTATTATTTAATCTGATTTTTTAAAATACTTTGGCCGTACAGATAGATTGAGTCTTTTTTAACTTCCTCTAAGCAATTGCACACATAAATTGTTTTATCTAACATTTAAAAAAAATTGAATTGATGTAATATTATTATTATTATTTCATCTACAAGCTGATAGAAATTTTCACCCACTTCTTCAACAAAACACACAATTCAAATTATGTGTGTTTTGTGTTTTAACTACATTTATTGTCCATTAATCACCTGGGATTTGAATCATTTGATCAAGGTGCTAGTTAAGAAGTTGATTTTATCCACCTGCAGCCCTCTGTTAATCTGGTCTTAGTAGAATACCTGTGAGACATCAGCTTGATTAACACTTCGTATATACACACCTGTGTGAATATATACATGTAGTTTGATGTGGTGTTATTTGTATGGGACATTTAAGCATGTGCAGTGTTTTGAATAGTTGTGGATTAAACAGAGTTACTTAGTTATTTCCTAAACTTACTCTGTTTAATCCACAAATATTCAAAACACTGTACATTCTTGAATTTCCCATCCAAATAACACCACAACAAACTAGTTATTTTCTAAACATACCTGCACTCTGGTTAAGGACAGTGTGTTTCCAGATAATATTCATGATGTTGTAATTAACACTGGAGGAACATTATCTTTCAAACAGCAAAAACACTAAAGTGACAACACATGTTATGGTTGTGTAAAGGGCCAGTATCTTCTGTTAGAATATAGTGCGATGTATAAGTGAAATTTCAAATACTCTTGAGTACGAATTTTAACACCATTTAATCAATCTTAACAAAGAACAACTTGGCAGAAGATTCACATTTAGCTGAAAAATGGAACTTGTACAGAAGGTCTTGTACTGGCACTGAGTTAACATATATATACTTTTTTTTATTTTATTTTATAATGTTTGTGAAAAAATGTTTGTATGAGAGGTGGTATATCGATATGAAAGGAAGCAAGTGTCCAGTGTTTTGAATATTTGTAGATGATACAGTTTATTTGACTCAACATTCAGAGCTTTGACAGTTTTGAATCCATATTCAAAGCTTTTTAGCAATCACCTACAAATGCTTTTTAAAAAATGCCCTGTGTGAGCTGTTTGGTGAAATCACTCCGAAGAAAAACTAAAGCTACAGACTACGGTAGTATTAAAATGAAATACTTAGGTTGTAAAAAAAACTTGTGGAAAAGTCAGAATATATTACATAAATAATATACATGTTATAGGATATACAGATAAACATCAAGTTTGATGTACATCAGGGCCGAATACCGGGGAAAAGTTTGGGCACCCAAAGGGGGTAGGGGGGTAAACACGACCAAATTACAAGTATGTTTTGTTCTATAAAATTTTTCTTTTATTGATCATGTTTAACTTTATATTACGATTATCATATCATATTGTGTTATATCACTTTAATTTTTTTTTTATTTTATTACTTTTATTTTACTACAGGTACTTGTAAAAAATTCTAAAGATGTTAAATTCAATGATAAAATGATACAAAAATTTATTGACTTCACAGTTGTTAAGCTTTATAAAAGTCAACCTCATTTTATTTGTTTAATATTACTAGAGTGCTTTAATGCTGATCTTTGACCTGTATGAGTAAAATTAGAAATGACCTTAGAAAATTATGGCCACCACTGTGTTGAAACCTGTAACATGCATCATTGTGTAATAATACAGTACCTTATAATTAAGTACTGTCTCGCTATGTGGGTATTAATTAGAGCCTAGAGCAGACAGACTCTGACCATGACTAATTATGGCAGACCAAATTACTGGTCTTCACATGATCTTCAGCCCAACATTGTTCCTTCTATCTGGGTTAAAGTTGTTCCTAGTATACAAGTACCTGTAAGTCTTCAGTGTTAGAGGGAACAAAATAGAGAATAGTTTAGGTGGTAAAGTTTTGACCTGCCTTAAGATTCTGGGTCAACTTTTTTAAAATAAATGTGTAAATCTTTGTCCATTCGAATGAGATAGCCTTATTTGCAGTAGAATTTCTTTTTAGCAATATTCCATAAATCATTGTCCAAGTTTTCTCAGCCTCCCCTGGGGTGGAACCTCAACAACTCAATATGCACTATGTTTTCAGTCTGCTGCCCAACAGCCCCCCTCCATAGGGCTACCTCTATCCCAAACCTATCCTCTGCTCTATTACTGGCAGACAGTTCCACACCTGACCAGGTCTAATCCTTTGTCTAAATTGAAAATAATGTGTATAGATCATTTAGCTAATCTGTGCTAATCCACAAACTGGTCAATAACATCTCCGCATCGCCCCTCAGCAGGAGCCTTGCATTTGTAATCCCTAATGATATCAAATAATGTATCTTACTGATTCAGAAAAACTACAGGTTTGGGCTGCAGATGTCTAGCCAAAGTAAGCCTTGACTTTTGTGTCCTGTTGAAGGTATGAACAGTGGACTTTTGGAATAATATTCAAAGATACCCTGGGAGTGCATTTAAGATAACTGTGGTATTTAGATAAAAAATGTTTCCTTATAAACTAATTAGTAAAATAAACAATTCAGCATTAATTTAATAAAAACAATGTTTTCTTTTCTGTATAAAGATGATAACCAATTTTGCAGCAAAATATTGTTTTAAAAAAGTGTTTTAAATCCAAGTCTGCCAGCTTCCCCCTTGTGGTGAGCCCTGAGCACCCTTCAGTATGCCCTGATCCTTGCCAGTCTGCCACCACCCAGACACCCCTTTCCTTAATTAGGGCACATTACTCATTAACCTTTTGTCAGTGTTTTCATTGCCTACAGACAGTTTCACACCTAATCAGATCTAATCCTTTGTCTAAATGATTAATAGTGTGTGTGGGTTGATTAGTTAATTCATGCTAATCCACACACTGGTAAATAACACCTCTTTATTGCCCGCCATTAGGAGTTTTTTATTCCTCCTATTGTAGATATTTTGCTAAATCAGTAAAATCCTAAGTTTGAACAGCTGACGTCCGGCCATGATTGGCCTTGGAAAAGCAAACAGAGTGAATATCTGAAAGTTCAACAAATATCTTGTTATGTTTCAAATTTTGTACTTAAATCAAACACATTGAGTACATTTTGAATCTTAACTTCTAGATATCTTAAATATAGATCAGTTGGATGTTGTTTTCTTGTGTGTGTATTACAGAGAATAAGGTAACAGATTTTTTTATTTAACATTTGCGGTCAAATTCATCAACTTAATGTAGCTTAATTTACCAGATCAATAATCAGGAGTAATAATCAGCAATTAGAAAAACAGTGGAGTCTAACTAAGTTGGGTTTTTTAAATTACATAATCTTGCACAAATTTCTTAGTAACACTTGAACTAGTGGGGTTGCATGACCACTTGACCTTCAGTTCTATGGTCAGCTTGGGCTTAGTTTGAAGTGACCTACTGTTATTTACCTGTAGAAAAGGTGAATAGTGGACAAATTTTCACAACTTAAAGGTATTGTATTTAAGACAACCTGCTGATCTAATTGCTTGTTAACTGTAATAGTCAGCAGGTTAGGTACAGTATATGTATGAACTTCAGCAACTTAGTAAACGTGTCCGAAGAAATTATTCTAATTGCAATTAAAAGATAGGATCATCCATAGAATTGTGTAATTATTATTTTTTAATGCTACTATTGAGAAGAGATAGTACATCACATGGGTTTCACAACAGGTTTTGTTACCTACGCAAGTTACTTCTATTTTGTACAGGTATGCTGGTATTGTATAGAATCTGTTTAGTCTCTGGGGGTGTTACGGACTCACTGTTGCCCCAAGAGCTGAAGCTACATGTACTATTTACAGTCACTTTAATACAACAAAAAAGCATTTCAAGGCCATTGTTGATATCCCACTTAGCAAAGCTTTTATGTAGATTTTTTTCACCAGAACTTTGCACAAATTCTGGTAAATCTACTTGTCTGATTTTTTCTTTGAATTCTTTACATAGATAGAACAAACCATGTTTATTTTATTTTCATGTACCATTTAGGTGGGTGGTTGGGCGAGAGCCTCCCGTGCCCTGGTGGCCTCTGAGCTAAGGGTTATCTGGCAGCTGAGTAGATGTATTGTCCGTTTTTTTGTCCTGATTTAGGTGGTTTCCTTCAGTGATTGGGCTTGCATGCCATCATATGAGTGATGAATAAACTTATGTACGGCATAAAACCCCAATCAAACAATGACAGTTTGGTAGCTGTGTCTTTTTAACTATAATTATTAATAATAATAATAACATGTTAATTTTGTTTCTTCCGTTTCAGATTTACGCAAGCAGGCGCGTCAACTTGAAAATGAATTGGATATTAAACTGGTCTCCTTTAGTAAACTGGGCACGAGTTATTCAGCTCAGAGAGATTATACAAGGTTAGTGAAAAACTATGATGCTAGTCTTTTTGGTGTTGTTTTGAAAGTGACCATTAGCAGTATTACAGTACTTTTGGTTATAATTTTTTGTGATTAAACACTCTGATAATATAGAAGAGTTTCTACCTTTAAATATTTATAAATTCAATAAATTACTTAAAACTCGTGCCATTTAGGTAGAATTTCTTGAGGAGAGGATAGTTCAGAAAATTGGCTGACTGTGATGATAGTTAGCTGCGCAGATCTAGACCTGAACATTTTGGAGTACTAGAATATCTTTAATTACCCCTCAGAGTAATTTGTTTGCAATCCGATTGGTCAATTGCTATCCCCATAGGATTTCGTATTAGGTTACTAC
>JAVFBZ010137706.1:8755-22264 GCA_032466195.1 Katharina tunicata
ACGTGATATGACTAGTATAGAGGCTATTACAAAGTGAGTTGTGAATACTATAAATAAGCTATCTCGATTGGAAACAAACTCCGGAAAATTGAGAAGCAGCAGCCAGGAAGAAAACTAAAATAAAAAAATCCGTATTGTATTGTATTGTATTGTGTCGCACATGCTTATATTACACCATACATGTAGGCTAAATATACTGTGCATCAATCTGGTAGTGACATAATAAAAGTATCACAAGATCCTGTTTCATTTTATAACTTCTGCTATTTATCTTTGTCTTTGATCAAAAGCTCAATCTAGCAGTGACTATAATTAGCTGGCAACGACACCAGTCAATCCTGGCCAAGCGCCCGTTCTCGTCATTCGACGAAATGTCACCAGCAGAATCAGTGTTGATGAGGTTGTTTATCCGCTGACAGACCGAGGGGAATTCCCACATGATATACTTTTGTGCCTTCTGGGAAAAAGAGCTACAAGCCCAATTCACGTTACAGTACACGCCACTACAAAGTGGCGAGCAGGAAAATTGCGATTTGTACTTAAATTATTTACCTGCACTTTCAACTGCCTCTAACTCCACGTAAAAAAATCACAAAAATATTCACCTTGCGGAATCTGAAAGTTGATATCTTATTCTTTTTATTGAGATACGGTGTTAACTTCGTAAGCCTATCGCTTTAAAAGTTTATGTTGATAAAAGCTCCAGAAGCGAAGACAAATATAGTTTAGTTAGAATGGTTCACGGACGAGCCTAAGACTTACGCTACAGAATGGTTTCCTAAACAACTCTTAGTACATCTCTGTTTTGCGCTTCTCAAATAAAATATTCTTTCTGTCACGTCATTATTCTGTCAGATAACAATTTAGTCTTATTGCTTTTGTTTGATTCATTTTGATAAAATACTTTCCAAAGTAATAACACTGTCATAGCACAGCGCTTCAAATTATTTGAGAGATTTCGAATTGTATAAGGTACGGCTATAGCCAACAATATATCTAGCAGCTTTGTCATTTTCCTTAAATTCAAACAATGCGTGTGTGTTATTATATAAGCTCCGTGGTCATACTTTGAAACTATTTGAGTTGAATTAACAGCATTCTATTTCACATAGAGACTGAAACAAGAAACGCGTGTATAGCCCAACAGATTTGTAAATAGTGCCATCTAGTGTATAGCTGGTCACTGGGAAAAAATAATTATGTTTGGCAAATATGGGACAAACTAACCACACCCAGTCAGCCTAACCGAAAATAATACTAGCAATTTGAGGATGCTGTCACTGTGTGTGTTCCTCGAAAAGAATTATTTTCCAATAAAATAAGAGTAGATGTAGACAGCAGCAGTAGATAGTGCCAAGTGTCAAGAGATGTGAACAAGGCTACATTAAGCTTACCCATGCAGACCGGTTTTGCTGGGCACAGCCTAAAAGACTGGACATCGAAAATAGACAAAAGACATAAACTGTTGAAAGCAGTGGATTATGACGATGCTGAACACGGAAGCATAACCTCAGTTTCGAGTGGCTGCCACGTCGTGCTCTGAAGTAATCATCACACAACAAAATAGATGAAGTATAACTCATTATTTTCATCAAGTCATTAGGCGGAACTTAATTATTAATTTATAAAAAGATAACATGAAGTGATGTGCAACGACGGTTTGCATTTTAAGATACAAAGAATGCATCGACGTAACTGAAGAGACATGTTTTATTACAGCACACGACATGCAGGTTAAACGGGTTTTAAGTGTTATGGATAAAAGAAAAATAGATGAATGAACTAGTCTGTGGGAAAAACAATGGTTGCTTACTGCGCTATGTGTCTGATGTTCTTGTTATATAACAGTTGTTCATCTTGTAAACGGATGTAATTCTGAGCGGACTTTCTTGTTTACCGTTTCGAAGAAGTAACACTATATTGAGAGAATCCAGTGATAATGACATTATTATTTCACAGGTCATCAATCAGCTATAATTAGTCGCACTAGCTCATCTACTGACGACATTCATTCCATTCCTCCAAAACTCCAAAATGTGATTGATATCTACTTGTGCTTTGGGAGAGTTTTCGCCCTCGAGGTTTATTGTGCTCCGTATTGAAAGTTAAGACGCCTTGGCAGAGAATGCTATTTAAAGAATTTAGATAATTCGTCAAGCATAGCGATAATTCCGAGGTGAATTGTAGACTATACGCACGGGGGTGGTCTGTCGTGTTACCCGTATCTCATGTGTTCGTGATCTTAGAGGGGCTTACCTAATTTGACAGGCTTGAGTAATGAGCGAATAGGAAAGTACTTCTGTAGACCCCAATACACTTTCTTTAAATATGAGGTCAAAGGCTAAGTGGAAAGACTGCCAAAACAGAGTACCGTACAATTTGTTATATCAACAAGACGGATTTGTTCCTGTAACATCAAGTAAAAACATATTTACATCATTTATCTGAATGGAGCATCTCGTTAGTGCTTCGCTGGACATCCACCCATCTATCATATTAACACTTAAATCGCTTGACACCAGATTATAATCTCTTGACGATAATTTCTGCAGACAGCACTGAATGTAGAAAAATGGGTGTGAAAGTGTTGTGTGCGTGGTTTCCTGACTATCAACCTTCAAATACCAGGATATATATGACATATTACATGGTCGCTACAAGCTGCCTGATTTTAACAAAACAACAAGACCAAAATGATGACACGAGCAGCAAACAAATGTAAACCAGATAATAAAAAAAACCTCAGATCTCCTTTCGGATTTCAACTTTTTTCTATTATAACCTATATCGCTCGTCGCCCAAAATGCCTTTCTGCCTATATATTGTTTCTCTTGATTTCGTTCTATTTTGACACACATATTACTAAAGACCAGAATTAATTTTACATAAGCGTAATATATACGTTTGGATCCATAATTCACTCCTAACTTCCGCTATGTGAAAATCTCTGGCACACACCTTAATCAGCCTTTGCCAAGTACACACGGTCAAAAGATTGGTCGGTCATGATGGAAGAATTTGCGATAGAGCGCCGGGCATAGACAGATGATAGGGGTCAATGAGTCCAGCTTCAATGGGGAAATAATAAAATAGGAAACGCATTGTCATTTACAGAACTATTTGCGATCCCCTAAAAGAATGGAATGTGTAATTGTGGTCTTTTTCGATACTGTTCGCCCCAGTTGTATCTCGTTAGGACCAGCTAGCCACCAAACGTAACGCGACAAATCAAACAAAGCCTTTCACAATTCGTCTCTTAATTATCGCAAAGTCGAATGACTTAATTTACTTGTTTGTATAGCGAGTTATCTTTAAGACTGCAACAGAAAAAGCCAATAAAAGAGTGGCTGGCAGTTAACCAGTGAATTAGGACTGTCAGGTCTCTGGATTCTCTCAATGGAATAGTTTCTTCTTCAAGAATGAAAACAAGCTACTCCCACCAGTCTCTCAGCCGTTTTAATGTTGGCTACTATGTCATTCACTATAGTACAGGATAGTCAATACCTTCAGGTGTACACTTGATATTGACCGACAAGTAATGAGACAGGGGTCGTTAAGTGGGCTTTGCCATTAAAATGCTTAAAACGCCATTCTTGATATCTGAGTGAAAATGTTTAAGAAAATATATACTTAAGTCGGTCTATTTCAAAGCATGGTCAAACTTTGCATGTCTATAATCTTGACTGCAGCTGGCAACAGTCCATTCTGGACTGTTTCAACGTGTTTCCTGGAGAAGCGGTCTATACAGTAGTATATACCATACTAACCTCGGAGGTCCCGTGTTGGACCGCTGTCAGTACTCAGTGGTAGGTATGTTCGTGCTTTCTTGCCACAGAAAGTAACAATGCCAATTAAATAAAGTTTGGATTTAGTCACGTTTGTTTAACCGAGAATAATTATACTAACTGAAGATATTTTCACACATTTTGATACTTTACATTGGATAACGCGCGGCCACAGCCACTAAAAGCACAATTGCTAGCTTTATGCAGTGACTAGCTACAGAACTAAGCAATGCCAAATCGGGTAAAGTCCGCATCGTACATGTCTCTTTTTAATGCTTATTGTCCATCTTCTTCCTTTCTTTGTGTATTTTTCTAATCAAAATACTACTCGCTTTGCAGCCTTAATTTCAACATAAGAAATCAGGTTTTTGAGGGAGATTTTGGAATTTGGCTGCAATCTTGCTACTGTTGTGGACAAATAAAATTAACTTTGAAATGTTACCCATGCGTAACGGGTGCATAATTAATAATACTATATCTCGGAGGGCTAAATTTTGCACAACAGAATAGGAAATCACTTTATTGTGCAAGTAAAAACCGGTAATCGCAAATTTAGAACTAAAACTTACAAACCTTGGCGGTTCAAGCCTATAAAACCAGAATATAAGGCCAAGCAATTGATTGGCTGCCTCGGAATTTGTATGCACCAATCAGATAGCACATTACGGGAATACCCAACTATAGTCGAAAATGGGGCGAGTGTCAATAATCAAATTTGCAGGTACTGTCTTATAAATAAAATTTAAAGGCGATAGGATAATTTTTTTCGTTTATCGATTTTATCGATCGATTAGCCATATTGACTTTTTGAAAGCTGTAAGCGCAATCTGGTTGGTTGAATGTAATTTTAACTCAGGAAGTTAACTCGAACCTTGATCACCTTATTCAACAGAGGGCGCCAAAGTACATTCTTCTAGTATACGCTTGATCCGCCAAGGGTTGTTATCTAGAGTGTAGAGTACCTTGGAATATAACTCTTGGCTAGCAAATATGCTCCTAGATAGCCTAATGGAATTAAGACGATGTGGTCTTTCTGAGAGTTTCCCAGAAGTATATTATTAAATTATAATTAAAATTATGGCATGTGTCATACACAGGTCCTGAATAAAACTTATTTTATTCAGGTCAATGAGTTGTAATTAGGATTTAGTAATGTTTGTCGAATACCGACGAAATAAGATTTAGTGAAGATCTTATCATACATTTTTACTACTTCAGTTAAAAAGCACACGTACTTTAATTAATCCAGGGACTCAAGCACTTTGTTATGCAGGTATACTCACTATGGCCACACAGTCTAATGCAATTATGTCTTCCTGCGTTTAAGTAGGGCCTATATACACATATTTGCTACTCATCTTGTTAAATAAAATTATTGGTTATTTTGAAAAGAGCAATACAATTGTAAATGTGTCATAAGCCGTGATTAAAGACAAATCTTACCCTGTACGAAATGTGTGCAGAGTGCTGCTCAAATTGCTATGTCAACTATTAAGATCTAAGTTACCTGTAACAGGATGTGGTTTTTTATATGTTTCTGTTCGGTTTTTCACCACACACCGGTAATGCAAAGTCATCATATAAGTGAAATACCCTTGAGTGGGACGATGAACACCAATGAAATAAATAAATCCCTTAAGGTGAAAAACATATCAGCGTGATTTATATAACTTGCGTATATCGTTAACATTTCATTGGAACACAGACATCCATCATACTAACAAGTCAATCAATCCCTTGGCGTTAGATTAAAATCTACTTGTATATGTTTCTTTCTTTGGGCAGATCCACGGGTAGATTTATCTTTGTGGCAGTGAAAGGAGTGTGGCTTACTTGTTGTCAGCTTGGAGTTTTGGCATGACATTTACCCACGTCAACTTCCATTCACAAAATAACAGACATACACAAAAACGACACTAACATCAACAACTGTAAATGGTTTCATGTACCAAATAGAGAAACGTTATGTTGGGTTTGTGGTCCAGGATTTCTTTCCTTTAACTCTCTTTTCAATGAGACTTGTTTCAATCGCTGTGCCTTTCTCTCAAATATTTATTTTCTAGATTTCTGTGCATATCGACAAACACATTGTTCACCCAAACGGCGGGCCCCTATGAATATAAACATACATTCACAGCCATGTACGACAAGTAAATTAACTTTCTTAGGCGTTAGTATAATTTGTGGTTCCCGTCACTAGTGATTTATTTTGAGGTCAAATCGTGAACATACACAACAGTTGCCCAATGTACTGACACAAGTGGTAGCTTTAATCAATTTAAGTAAAACAACAAATGTTAATTTGCATCTTTTCAACAACATCCACTATTCTTCATTTTGCCGTAGGCCTATTACTAGCTATTGACAGATAACTTGTTAAACTTAACATTACCGGGATAGCTTAATTGACTTTATCTAAAGTAACTTTGTCAGCTAATTCACTACATACACGCTGTATCCTAATCTATATGTCAGTTGCATAAATTCTTCAACGCCATAGTCAGAGTAAATTCAACGTCTTTGCCTTATAAGTAACTTAGACATGTGATGTCAAAATATAGTTCAATGTTCAAAGATATAGTTCATGCTGTCATTTGTCGAAAATATTTCCATTAAATTTTTTATAAATTGGTCAGTTTTGTGGAAGCAGATCGTGACATGAGCAGTGGTTCTACAAATATCTGTATTAGGCTTATTATACCAAACGCACAAATCAATATTTTCATATTTGTCCACTGTTTGAAACCTGTATGTATGTATAAATTTTCTGAATATATTGTCTAATTAGAAACCATGGAGAGGGAAATACACTATGTCATATTTTTACTAACTATATTTAAATCAGGATTGTTATACTCGAAATGCCAGTTTGCAGTCTAGCACAAAACATGGATAAAGTCTGCGAAAAACAGATTGTCTTTTTTTTACGCATCGGACAGTAGACACAATCGTTTTATCCTATCATGTCAAACGTAATTTTTCCTCATTTCATTTTTATCTGTTTTGATCCAGTAATTTATCTCAGTAGGCTACTTCAGGGTTCGACGATGTAAAAGATTAACCGAGGTTATAATCCAGTTTTCATCGATGTCACTATGCAATGTATTGAGCAGTTTAAATGGTGTATAGCACAGATCAAAACAATATTACAGCGACTCGTATGTTATTGGAAAGCGGCATGCACTTTAACAGGAACACAGACACACTAACAGCATGCCTAAATTATTCGAATTAAAATTCCATTAGAGTGTGTTAGGTGTGGTTAGTTTGTTACCCGATTGTCAAACGTTCTGTTTCATTTTATAGTCCGCTTGTAAACTAAGTCGTTTGAAAAACTTATCAAGGTGGAGAGTAAGACCGCAAAGTTTATTGGAATGAACATTTAAGACACCCGCCATTTAAGGTTTATAAACAAAATGTTAAAGTTACGAGATAAGGTAACCTTTTTAGTTTCTGTGACCACACCTTATCCAATCTTAAATACCCCACATGTTGGAAAGTTTTATTCCTCAGCAATCAAACAAACATGACCACACCAAACTCATTTTTTCATTCTGAACGGAAAACTTGGAAGAGCAAATAATTTAAAAGAATATCCCCTGATGGCTTGCAAATAGTGTAGAGTGCTGCGGGTATATACATCCTTGAAACTCTGGTGGTACGTTTAGAATAGCGATCTTTCACAATGGTATACATATTTTTGTTGTTTTTCGGTGCAGTTATAGTGCCGGGCGGGACAATTGTCATCTGTTAAACGTCCCGTGTAATGTTATAACTAAAACAATTACCTAATAATAAAGGTCCATTTTACAGTAAGCCGTTTAACCTGGGACCTAATATGCTAAGGTTTAACATTAGTTCTACACCTTGATTGTTTTTCTTTTTTTAACGTCCCGTTCAAATACAAAACAATAGACGAGGGGGTGCATTATTAATGTTCTTGTTTTGTAGATTGATTGGAAAGTTTGACAAATGATCTGCACTATTACATACCCAATTAATAGTTTGAATATCAAGCTGTACAATATGTAGTTTGTCGTCAAAATGAGTTTTATTTTGAGATCTGTTTCTCCAGATTAAAAGCTTATTCCATTATACCACGATGCATGAACACAGAAAGGAATTGTGTGGACGTAAGCAAGAAAATAGGAACCAATATCAAAAAATGGGAACAGGAAGTAGACCACTATTTGTCTGGTGAGCGCAAGGTTTTGTGCAGGGAGGGGCGGGTTGTCTTCCTTGATGAAGTAACTGTTCTATTTAAGGATAATTCAGATAGATTGTCTGACCTTCACATTTGAACACGTATTTTGCTTCGTGTTTAAAGAAAAGTCCGAGATCCCAGAGATCTTTTTTTACCCCAAATGGCCACTTGCAATCAGAGAAAACTTATTGTTAAGAAAGTTACATATATCTATTCTTACATGTATACTGTGTATTTAAACTTACAGTTAGGGAGATTGATGTGTGTGCCCAAGTGCACAGAAATAAAGAAAAAAATATTAGAGCAGAGCAGAAAGAAATCAAGGACGGTCAACGAAAGACAATATGATGGTATTCGTTGAAGCAATCCCGCATCGCAAAATTGACCCAGGAGTTTTTGAGGATTATTTTTAAATCCATCAACCAGTAGCTATATAAATTAACCTTGTAATATGTCATGTGCCCTATTGTGATACCTCAGGGTAGACACTCATCACACCAATCCATCTGCCTGAAGTGCTGTCTCCAGGTATTAACATATAATGATTGTAATCTACTATCAACTGATTTGCGTGTCAAGATTATGTTGTTTTTTTCCGGTGAAGCGCGACGACATATACGCCATCTAGATACACGTGTAAATGATGCAAGTGTGCTTTAATTTTAGCTCACATGAAGTACAGGTGCTATTGGAATGGCACCGCGCACCGTTTCGGCAGACTCTCACTTTCCTTCTGGTCTTATATTTAAAGACATTTTAATATGTTCTACAGAAACGTTTACCTTTGGCCAATCCCTTTATGATCAGCTCTGCAGTGTATTACGTGAGTTTTTTTTAATTGACTAGCTACTTAACCAGTTAATTAAATCGCCTTAAGTGAAACCAAAAGTCATTATTCCACGTAAGAATCACTATCACAAGAAATCTTACGTGGTCTTGGTAATAATTCACGCGTCAGGAAAATAAAAGTTCGCGTAAATCATTGCAATTGACGTTTAAGTCGAATTTCGTGACGTGTAAGAAAAGTGTGACAAGTACATCGGGAACATGACAAAGTGAGCCGGAAACGTCGCGTACTTAACCAGACAATAACAGGACTTGGGATATAACTATTTTTTTACATGGTATATACGCAAAACGGAAGTATTTACCTTCACGTTGTGTAAGAAACAAAAAAAAATTTTTTTCGGATGAAATAAAATAATTTGATTGGTTGGTTGAGTACATAGTCCATTTTAAAAGCGGACGATATGGGTTTTCGACTTACGGACACTTGGCTCGTCATATGCCACCCCCGTGTTTACACTATTCACGTCATATCTATTGGTTTGCCTCAATGCTTAACGAGTTGTACTGCATTGTACAGCATTTTTTACCGAGCAATTCAAATACCAAGCAGAATAAACCTTGAAGACGAAACCTTCCCTAAAACAAATGTTGATATCAATCACATTTTGGATTTTAGGGAATGTAGAGAATGTCAATAAATGAGTTGGAGAAATTGTGCCTGACTACTGCCCAGTGAAATACGTCTGTCAGACAACCTCTCTGGATTTTCTCAATGGAATAATTACCCCTAAAAAAGAACAACAAACAAGCCCTTACTGAATCACATCCGCTTAGAAGACAAACAACCGTTTTCTTTTTGGCTTTCAAATGTTCGGTCTTAAAAACTACTTGCGCAGAGTAGAACGAAACCCTTTATACAACATATATGTATAAGCAGACTGATGGCTTTGTTCTTTCTTTCATTCCGAACATTTTATAACAGGGTTTGCATGATTTGCTACAACACATTGTGAACATTGAAGACATACTTTTCCGAAACAGCACTTTTTATTTAATGGATGTGACTGAGCTGCTGTTTAATGCTGTGATACACTGCTGTAATATAATTAAAAAACTCATGGGCAAAGCGTAAAACATCAGGCAATAAACGTACACTGTCTTAACATTTTCTGTCTTTCCTTTAATTATACAAAGATCTTAAACAAAACATATGTCTGCAAATAACCAATCAACTGCTATGAAATCTGAAAAAGCAGGTTGTCTTTGTTCTCTGCAATATACTCACAGTCGGATAATATACCGCACGGTTTAATGAAACGTGCAACGCTAAATGTTTGTTTTTTTTAGGGTAGAGTTTCGACGTTAAATGAAAAACAAATCATTTAAAAAAATGCATTTTAAGAACATTGGACTCCCAGATTAGGTACTTATCTAAAAGTTACTGAGAAGTTACAGTTACGAATGGTAACATTAATCGACCACGTGTTCACAAAACTCCGCGAAACTGTCTGGAAATGAATGAAATGATAAACAAGCCTATGAAAGTCACTGAACGTAATTTTTTACAATATTCAAGCTTCTCTGTCACGGTGCATAATTAACCAAGGACAAATTATCTGTGAAAGCGGGGCCATCGTGGTAGACCCAAAATTGTTTACAAGGACGGAGCATTCCAGCGAAGATGCTCAAATGCAAACAAATCCAAAGGACTCTTCATATTCCATACTGTTATTACCTTCCACACACCCAACTTTGCCTAATAGCCTTGGAAATTAAATCGCTGTCGATGACATATGAAGAGATCTGTTTGAGCAAAACATTGTGATGGTATTTTGATACAACATTCAATGTACTTTAATAATGTTTGCTCAATATATAGTGAATAAACATATATTTAATTAACACATTGACTTAAAAATCGTTTGAATTTAAAAAATATCAAAACACAACCATACAATTATCAAGACTATGGAACAAAACAAGCTGTCTAACGAACGATACTTACGAGTAACTTTTGAAACCAGGTGTTCATTTTACGAGAAGAAACAAATTCGAATCAGATATTTTTTTCAGATGAATTGTTAAGATTCATTTTCGAATACAAATAGACATAAGCCCTATTCATACATTATTCGTTTGAAATGTTCTTATTTGAATACTACAAAAGGTCTTATATAGTGTGACATTAAATCTAATTTGCGAGCTCTAACTTCTCCGAGTTTGTCCATGGTCCCTCTATCGGATGAGCGCTGTGTTTGTCATATTAACCCTGAGTTGTGGTCGGAGGCAACGAGTTCGATCGCATTGCAGTGTGACATCAATTGGGTAAAGAACAAATTATAACGGTTGTTTGCAATGTAGGCGGATTAGTTTGTTGTCATTCTCGAAGAAGTCAGAATCCCAATGGAATAAAACTTTGACTTAAATTCTTTCCATTCCCAGAACTGCAAATCTGTGATTTATAGCTAAATGCCAAGGTGTATATTGCTTTAGAAAATACTGTAGAAACAGTTGAGAAAATCCATCAAACATCTCGATAAAGAAGGGGCGAATTGAGTATAAAAACACAGGGTGGTCTGTGGCGTTACGCCCGCGAGCTGATCCCAGAGGGTCTTACCTAATGTGAGTGCTTTGATAAATGGGCCAGTATACAATACTTCTGTAGACTCCAATAAACTTTCTTTTAGTATGAGCTCAAAGGCTAAGTGGAAAGGCTACCGAAACAGTGCTTTGCAACTAGTTATGTTTTCATGTAAGCTAAAGTATAAAAACATTTATACCATTATCTAAACGGAGTATCTCGTTCGTGCCTCTAACATCTATCATGTTAACACGTAAATCACTTGACACTAGATCATTATCTATATAGGTTAATTTCTGTAGACAGATTCATTGGTTTGGCAGGTAAAGGTATGCCGTTTGATGACTATCTACCCTTAGGTACCATATTGGGACGCCGTAACAAAGACAACACACATTGCTACTGACTTGGCCGTTAACTAAAATAACACACACAATAAAATAAGCAAAATACAACTGTAAACAATCCGATTTAAATGTAGATGGTGGGAATCTTCAGCAATTGTTTATGTATAACCCTTTCACACACATTAAATAGTCATTAGTTATTTAATTAGTCATTTTTCTTTTTTTTTCTTTTTATATCCATAAATCCTTAAGGAAATGACTACTTATACTTCTGAAAGAAAGAAAAACAAAAACTTTCGCTTATGATTGAGAGTTCACGCTACTCATACAGCCAGCCATAGACAAGGTGAATGGATGATCAATGTTTCTGAAATACTCACCATTCGCTACTGTTGTAATCAGTATATTTCTGTCAGTTTTGTACAAAACAGCTAGATATGTCTTTAAGTAACTGAATAGGCGATTTTGATTTCTTTCTTTTTGTTTCGTGAATATATAATTTTGTTCCGACAATAAATAAATCAAGCGGTTTATTTTTTAAGTCGCCAAGTCTCAAAATAATCTTACTTGCTGTTACATTAATATATTGTTTGCACCAGATTGTCATTTTTCTACACCTATATCTATACTGGTTTGACAGAAGGACAATCCAAAAGTAGATGCAAAATAGATTCATCGTGTACGTTACAACATGTACATAATCTATTGACATTTGGGTCTATTTTACTGGCTGGAAAGTTTGTATTAAAATTATTTTTTTTATTTTTTTTATTTGGAACCATCTAAATTTTACTGCTTGGTGGCTAGAATAACACATATATAGGACTTTGGTCATAGTTTTTCGGTAATCTGAGTGCCCAGAGTTATCTCCCATTTTGATAAAGCCTCGTGAATGTTGTAGTATTGTTTCCTCTGATACCTGGGTTAAAAGGTATAACAGGACCAGTCTCTAACTTATGTCACATTATAAGAACATTTATAACAGAATAACACTTGATTGCTTTCCAACTAGCAAGTCATGGAAATGGTTTGTTGTCTATAGTAAACCTTTCATTATTCTATATAATCTCCATTGCTATGTTGCTATCCCCCATGCGGCTAATTTTTCACAATATTAATTATATGTTTTAATGCAAAGATTCAATTGTTGAATTACCTAGGCCTTCAGGGATTTTATACATAAATAGTTCGCACCATTTTGTAATAGTGTTCCAATAGTGTTTGTGCATGAACGACTAAAGTCACATTGGGCGAACCTAGATACCCATCCTTAATTTGTCTAATGACAACTAGTAAAATAGTAACTCTGGTTACTAATTATAAACGAAATAGTTACTTCTGGAGAGATGTTTTGAACTGTAGAGTAGACTGTAGATTAGAATTGTTTGTACGAGGGCCGACACCATTATGCAGTTTGGAATATAATTCCAGTCAACGCTATCAACGCCTTTTCAAAATCAATTAGCAAGAGCATACGAGGCAACTGGAGGTCCCCTGTATTCGTCATAACGTCGTATAACAATATAGTGTTCTTCTCAATAATTCGACCCGAGACAAACCCATTGTGGTCCTCATTGATTATTTTTGACAAATACTTGTTTATTTGGAACGCTATTAGAGAGGAAGTTGTTTTATATGAAACATTTGGAAGAGAGAGTGATCGACAGTGGTTCAGAAAATGTTTAAGCTTCGTTCCTTAGGTAAACAGGTAATAACAGAATATTTTCTGACAATCATGTTCATTTTGGGCAGCCTTATAAAATAGTTTCCCAATGTCTGCCTGATAAATTGTAGAATTCATCA